>JAVFHW010065357.1:20345-34105 GCA_032159205.1 Eurystomus glaucurus suahelicus
TGATTCTGTCAGGGCCTTAGCTTTTCTAGCATGGTCTCTGGTTACCTGAGCGACTTCCTTGTAATAATCCCAGGTTACTAGTCCCTGCTTCCATGCTTTATGAATTCCCCTTTTGTATTTGATTTTCGCCAGGAGTTCTCTGTTTATCCATATAGGTCTCCTGGTATTTCTGCCTGCTTTCTTCCTTCTAGGGATGCAATGCCTTTGAGCTTGGAGTAGATGATCCTTGAAAGTCAAGCAGCTTTCTTGGGCTCCCAGTCCCTCCAGGGCTTTATCCCATGGCACACTAGCAAGCAGGTTCCTGAAGAGGTGAAAGTCAGCTCTTCTGAAATCAAGGGTTTCAAGCTTGCTGAGCCTCACCCTCTTAGCTGCCCTTAGGATCTCAAACTCCACCATCTCATGGTCACTGCAGCCGAGGCTACCCACGAGTTTAACATTACCCACCAGCCCTTCCCTGTTGACGAGAATGAGGTCCAACATGGCATTTCTCCTCGTTGGCTCTTCTGTCACTTGGAGAAGGAAGTTATCATCAATGCATTCCAGGAATCTCCTGGATTGCTTGTTCCCTGCTGTGTTGTTTTTCCAACTGATGTCGGGATGGTTAAAATCCCCCATGAGGACCAGGGCTTGTGAACGAGCAGCAACACCTATCTGCTTATGAAGGGCCTTGTCTACTTGGTCCTCCTGATTGGGTGGTCTGTAACACATCCCCACTGTAAAGTCTCCTACCCTTCCTTTGACCCTGGTCCACAGGCACTCAGTTCTTTCATCTTCACTTGTCAGGTGGAGCTCCATGCAATCTATCTGCTCACTGACATAGAGAGCAACATCCCCTCCTCGTTTCCCCTGCCTGTCCTTCCTGAACAGTTTATACACTTCCAGTCTAACATTCCAATCACAGGAGTCATTCCACCGTGTCTCTGTGATGCCGATCAGGTCATAGCGCTGCAGACCCACAAGCGTCTCCAGCTCCTCTTGTTTATTGCCCAAGCTGCAGCCATTCATATAAAGGCATTTGAGCTGGGCCCCTGATAAGGTGCCTGGAGCCCCCAGTGAAGTACAATTGTACTTCATCTGTGCTAGCGAATCCGCTTCTGATGTCAGTATGTGTATCCCAGGGTCATTTCCGTTTGATCCGGCTACCACCCCTTCCCCCTTCATATCTTGTTTAAAGAACGTTCTATGAGCCCCGCCAGCTCATGACCAAGGATCCTTTTTCCCCTTTGTGTCATATGAACCCCATCTGATTTCAGTAGACCAGGTGCCGGGTAGACCTCTCCATGGTTAAAAAAGCCAAAGCTAGACCGTTGGCACCACCCTTTAAGCCAAGTATTAACCTGCTGCACTTTGTCAAACCTTCCACTATTTTTCCTCATACCCGAAGGAATAGAGGCAAACACTACCTGTGCACCTGATCCTGCAAGCATTTTTCCAAGTGCCCTGAAGTCCCTTTTGATAGCTTCTGATCGTCTCTCTACTATCTCATCGTTTCCAATCTGCATAACCAGAAGCGGGTAATAGTCTGTGGGTTTGACCAGACCAGGAAGTTTTTTAATTACATCCTTAACCCGGGCCCCAGGGAGGCAGCAGACTTCCCTGTGGGTTGGATCCGGGCAGCAGATAGGACCCTCTGTTCCCCTCAGGAGGGAGTCTCCAATTACAATTACCCTCCTTTTTTTCTTGGAGGAAGAAGTCCTAATGCGTGTGGGTGACTGATTCACCCTAGACAGCCCTATGGGTGAACCTCCACCTGTCTCATCCTCTGCTAGGCTCTCATGATCTAGAGCCCCATACCTATTATGCAGTGTCAATCGGGCAGGTGAGGAAGGCTGGGCAGGGACTTTTCTTCCTCTCCTGGCAGGCACCTGCTTCCACTCCTCCCCATCCTTTAGACTCCCCGCTTTTGCCTGATGGCCAGAAGGGAGGGGGTTTTCAGCTTCTTGTGGTCTTTGCTGCTTACCATGCAGGAAGTGGCTCCACCAGTCTATTTCCCTCTGGGACTCCCTGATACTCCTCAGCCTTTCTACCTCATCCTTCAGCTCAGCCACCAGGCTGAGCAGATCGTTCACCTGGTCACATCTGACACAGGTGTCGCCTCCGCTCCCCTCCATGGCAAGTGCCAGGCTCCGGCACTCTCTGCATCCCAAGGCCTGAACACCCGCATGGTTGCGTGGGGCCTTGGTCTGGGTGCCCACTGTTTTCCTTATGACCTTTGATCGTTTTGCAACCATAGTTGCTACTATAATCAAAAGACTTCTCAAAAACAATACACGGGTTTGTTCCCAGCATGTCAGCATGTATTCCCCTGTTAACAAAGACTTACCTTTTAATAGCTTTTTGTTCAGTGGGCAGCGACGGGTTGCTGCCCTCCCCAAGGCTTCTTATACCCTGAGGGTACCGTTAACAGCTCGTTAACGTCAACGTCCCCAATTAACACAAAGTTCTCGCCGCTGAGGGTGGCTCCGCCCACGCTCTCTCAGCTGCACTAAGTGGAACAATAAATTATTCCATTGTTTCAATGCTTCCATATAGATATGCCTATACTGATGGGGATGGGAAGTTATTCCTACATCCTCAACCACACTTGGACATTCCTGCTGAAGTCATTGGGAGCTGGGTACCAAAGTGCCTTGGAGGATTGGTCCTTAGTCATGAACGTGCTGTTCACATCAAGCAGCACCAGGAAAATAACTGTTGTGCCTTGCTGAAGACTAGGTTTCCTTGATTTCTTTTGCAGGTATTTGAGTGAGAGACCTGTCTCCAAAGAGCAATCTCGAGCACGCTTTTATGAGTCTAACTCATAAAAGTTAACTCATTAACTCATAGTTAATGGTGATATCTACATTGCTGCCTGGAGCTGGCCCTCTTCTCACCCCAGGAGACCAGTTTCTATAGCATCATCATAAGCACTCCCCTGTGATTACTTGGGAGAGTAAACATTGTGGTATCAAAAGCCATGAATGCTGTGGTGAGATTCTCTGCACTAGCTAACCCTCTCGTTGAAGGCAGCAAAACCTCATGCTTTGCAGCAGCTCTGATGAAAGCAATGAGCCTGATGACAGAGCACACCTCAGGACCAGGAGGGGCATTAAGGTGTGCCCCTTGAAGTCTGGGGTAACTTCAGCTGTATGGCATTGTCAGAGAAAGTCTGCTTTGAATGTTTCTGACATCTTCTTTCAGATCTGTCTACGTCGTTTGGTTAGTTCATTAAAAAAACTCAAACCACTACATTTAAAGAATCTAGAATAAATATGATGTTTCTGTCTTTTCTTTGGAGATTCTGTTATACATCCTTCTGTAGTTATGTTTCAATATGAATATTAAATAATTTGTATTTATTTAATTTTTATGTGACTCTAGATACAAGGAGCATAATATATGAAGAAAATGGTCATAAAACTATGTTGAAAGATTAATGAGATCTTGTTGTTTGATGCTGTGTTTCTTCTCTTCCCATGATCAAGCCTACAGCATTTACGTCAGGAAACCTACCAGCTGTTGTTGATATTTTCAGCAAGCAGTTTTCACAGCACAGAAACTTTTAAGAGTTTAGGAGGTGGCAGGCCTATTCAGCTTAGCTGTGTCATCAAATGCAAATACCTACATTAGTAAAGCACTAAGATTCTGAATTCAAACACACATAATTCATGAAAACTGAAAGCTGAGGTTCCTGCACTGAGGTTAAATCAATCCTACTACTCAGACTATGCACGTTAAAGTGTGTATTTAATTGCACAAACCAAGCCATTGAAATAACATCTGCGCTCTTTGGCCAACTTCAGCACAGAGCATTAACAGCTGGATGAATTGCCCATTTCTCTTTGACAAGTGAGCCTTGACCAAGGGGAGGAGATATAGGGAAAAAGGATGCACAGATGTATGGACTAGGGGTCACATCTGACTTTTGGTTTTCACCTGGCCTGAAAACACAAAGAAATGTTCCCAATACATTTTTCCACACCTTTGCTGAAAGGTTATGTCTTCCCTTCCATTTAGACACGAAGCAGTTCAAACAAACAAACAAGGTTGTTGTAACAAAATGCCTGAGAGATGCATTTTGAGACAGGAGTTTTATTTCCTTGGTCTTGAGCTGGCAACCTAAGTCTGTCTAAGCAATCAATACATGAACTCTAGTAGTGCCTGAGGGCACTAGCCATGCTGTTTGAATCTAAATGATGGACTGATTTCTGCTGCTAATTTAAATCACATCAGAGGGCAGCTAAAGAGTTAAGGCTGTAACATCATCTAGTGGTAATGCTATTTTGAGTACCCCAATTTTATCTCACCCTTTCATGTCTATTTATTACTACTACTTTCTTTGTTCTCCCATCCTGGAGCTTCCTCCAAAATGTAAACATGATGATTTCTGAATATAAACAAGAAGAAATACAATGTTTTAGTTCCTTACCAGAAATTGGAACTTTTGGTGGGAGGATTAACAAAGCTTCAGTCAACATTCACTGCCAACCAGAAGACTCTGTCTTTTGCTTAAATGCTGTGCAAAAGTCTACTAGGTTTTGGCTTGTACTGAGGATTTATTAGTAGGCCTACTTATACTCTCCTTTATACCTGTATAATACTACTGTTGTAAGGAAGGTAAGAATTGTCTTGCAAAACCACTCTTTGTAGTGATGAGGCATGAGCAGAAGAAACTTGACCTGACTTTGCAAGCATTCCATGAAAGGCAGTGTGGCATTGGGTGACACTTGGCCTACCTGTCAGCCCAGAGGAGTAGTACACACACACCCACCCACACACACACACACCCACCCACACGCCTCCCCCCCCCCCACAGCCTCCAACCATGGAAGACTTGAGTGACACATCAACAAGAGTACTCAGAAGTCATTTGGTACTTGCAGGATGAGAATTTAAAAAAACAAAAACCACAAAAAAACCCCAGACAAACTCACACTCTAGTATTACCGAAGAGATGGTGATGTCAGGCTGTTTAGCTTCTTGTACAATTAAGCAGACATTTTTGTCCTTTTAAAATTGGTTGAATTATTTTCTGGATTGCATATTCCCCACTGTTTTTTTATAAAGCCCCAGCATTTCATTTCTGGGGCTGATTTCCTACTATTCAGGCTTTGCTTTAAGCTGCTTCCGTCCAAGGACTGTTCTTGTTTGACAAATTCTTATTTTGTTTCAACTTCACTGGAATGAAGCTTTCCTTGAAAATTATTTAGCATTATGACAAATTAACAAATGTATGAATAAGAATTGATAAGCACATACCACATGTTATCAGAACAAAATTTCAAATTATTATACAATCAAGTAGCTCTAAATTTTGTTTTAAAAAGTATTTCTTGTTTTTCAGTGTATTCCCTCCCCTAAATGCCATCAATTCCTGTAGGAAGGAGTTTGTATTAACTCTATGGTTTTTCAACTGTCCTGCTTTGGCCAGGACAGGGTTAATTTTGTGTGGAGTCAGGTTATTCTATACCATGCTGACGTCATGCCCCGGGGCCAGTTCCGTTGGGGGCCAGTTCCTTTGGGAGTCAGTTGGCTTTGGACTTCGCTCAGGTCAGTCCCTCGCTGTTGTTCTGGTATTGTTTTTTTTCTGTACTGCTTTTTTCTCACTGTTAATATTGTTCTTTTATAACTGCAAGTGCTTACTATATGTTGTTTTCTTATATATATATATATATATAACCTTCCTTATCTCAACTCAAAAAGGCAATTTTAAACCTTTTTTTTTTTCCTTTTCTGTCCGCGACCAGTGGCAGAGGGGATGGGGCGGGGAGTGGCGCGGCCACGCGGCTCCAGCCACCCCATGGCTGCAGCTCTTACTAAACCAACACAAACTGATTGATTTACAATAGATAAAAACAGTGAACCATCTGTGAATAAGGCTGCTAGTTGATATTTTAAAGTTAAATTTAGCATATTTAACTTGCAAGTTTCTACTTATGTTTAGAAATTTTCTGTTTGGTTACTTAAGCAAATTTAACTCTATTACACTTCTGCTGTCAAAGCTATGACCAATGTTCATATTTCCAGTGTTAAATGAGGCTCAGTGTATGCTGTAGTTTTCTCCACTTGAATTTTCTCTTAAATTCTAAAGCAAATTTGTTTTGCTGTTGGCCTATTAAGAGTTTGCTTTTCACTACTCCAGTACCCCCTGGAAAAGCACATACATTTTCATGGGTGTAAATATAATTTTGCATTTCCACATATGTTCTCCAATAACAATATTTGCAGTTTTGTGCCATGACTAGGATGATATACTCTGCAATTTGTCTGCTCAGCTATGATGACCACTCCAGACAGCCCTTCCAGTCCTGGGTGTCCAAGAGGGAGCTGGAAGAACTATGACACCCTCAGCGTTGCAGTAGGCTGGTGAGACCAGTACCCTGAAACACAGCCACAACGCCATCACAAGATCCAGGAGAGTTCACTAACACCATACAGTCTAATCACAAGGAGGAGAAAAGAGCAATTATAGTCCCCTATGCAACTTGAATTTAATTATGCAGGGTGCTTTGTAACTGTCCTTGCCCCTCTCTGTTTCAAGCCATAGAGGAGGATGCATGGGGAAGTCAAAGTGATTAATTTTACAGAGGGATCCATTCCTTCCCACCTACAGCTCAAGCTCCAAAGATATTCAAAAAGTCAGAAAAACAGGTACATCAAAACTCGTAAAAGAAACTACACTTGTGTTGAGTGATCAGCCTACACAACTTGTTGACGTGTGATACCCCATCAAGAAGAGGGTGAGATGGTTACACATGGTGTCAAACCAAAAAAAGTAACCTAAACCAAACCCGAAGCCCAAGTTTTGAAAAACACTTGAAACCTTTCTGCTTAAGGGCATGAACCCGTGCCTAATGTATGAGGAAAATTTTCATAGATACAAATTGTCCTCTAACACTTTCACTGTGCATTTTCTTCTATTGTCCTCATATGCATCTGATTCTAACCCCTGTTGTAGATGCGAATATGGGACAGGTAAACATTAGTCTGATGCAGTCTAGTAATTTACAACATTATATTCAGCCAAAATCCTTTGCTTTGTTAGCTTTCTAAAAAATCTGTCTGCTCATTTGTGTCTTAGTATATCCAAGAAGGTAATTTTCATGCACATATTTCTGTATCTTCTTGCCTCATGGAGACAATAGAGCAACAATGTTCTTGGGGTGATATAAAAATAGCAGTCTCATATGAAGTGGTGGGCTATACACTTCAGGAGGTCACTTTTTGAAGACAGAAGAGGGATGTTGAATGGGGAATAAACAACTTGAGCAAAGCAGGACACTGAGGGCTTCACAACCACTCAGACAGTAAAACCCTTTAGGCTCCTCCAGAAGGTATTTATAGACAATTTAGGCAAGAATGTTTTTCTGTTTTGCATTCAAGTTCAACAGCAGCGTTCCATAAATAGGCTATACACACGAAAGAAAAGCATAGCTGAAGCCTAAAGATAGAAAGCTGTTCTTTCAGCGTCGCAGATTTATCATTAGTTCAGTTATAGGAAAGCTTATTTGAGTGACTTGTAATGGCAGAGAGGTGACAAAGGCAAATTACTTCATGATCAGTGCCTCCAGAGGACTCATATAAGTAACCCACTTTAATTCTCTACTTTATGCCATCTTTATTGGAGTTTAAAAAATAGATGCTATTAAAGATTAATTGATGACGGGTATTTTTTGCTGGGAAATTTAGTGAAAACAAGAGCATTAATAAAAAACGCAGCAATCATAAAACTCAACAGGCTGTATCCTCCTTTCATTTCTAGCATTATCAATGTGGCATACAAGGGTTAATTCAATTAACTTTGTCTTTGCTCAGAGAAGAAAAAATGTTGGCTGAGATAGCCATAGCACCTCTACGGAATAATGTGGATAATCTCACCAAAGCAGGTTACACTGATTGTGGTTGGTTGACCTTGGCCGGCCACCAGGTGCCCACTAAGCTGCTCTATCACTCCCCCTCCTCAGCTTGATAGAGGGAGAAAATAAAGCTAAAATCTCTCGGTCGAGATAAGAACAGGGAGATCACTCAGTCATTACTGTCACAGGCAAGACAGACTCAATATGGGGAAATTGATTTCCCCAAGCCCACTGATAGGCTCAGCTTTGACCAGTGTTGGGTCCATCCTGGAGGTAGCTGGAACTGGCCCAGAACTCAGGCCCCAGCACTTCAGTGCACATGTGTACGAGACAGCATGCTCCTCCCATTCCAAAAGGATTATATAAGGAAACTGAGTTTTAGATCTTTTCCAGTTCTCATCACTAAGTAACTCCATGTCTTTTATTTCCATTTGTGTCCTTCAGTTCATTTCAGCATATGTGTTTGTACTATGTGTTAGTACAGCAGAACACATCCAGCAGTCATAGGGCAGAGAACAAGGCTTGCATATGTATTTCACAAAGCTGTTTTCATGATCGCAAGGGTTTTCTAATAGTACAGATAGCAAGTATCTGTCATTATGCTCCCAGGAACAGTGCTTATTTCTGCTAAAGGCCCAACATCTCCTGAAGTGAGCAGGGAACCCGGTGGTGCTTAATTAGCTTTTTAGTTTGTCTTTTGCATGTAGCAAAACTCCCTGTTGCAAAGCTCCTCAGCTTTCATCTGCTGCATCTGTGGCAACAGACTTCAGACACAGCTTGAACCTCAGGGCAGCAAACCACATGCAGCACATACACATGACACCAAGTTGGGAGTGAGTGTTGATCTGCTCGAGGGTAGGGATGCTCTACAGAGGAACCTGGATAGGCTGGATCAGTGGGCTGAGGTCAATTGTGTAAGCTTCCACAAGGTTAAGTGCCAAGTCCTGCACTTGGGGCACAACAACCCCATGCAATGCTACAGGCTCGGGGGAGTGTGGCTGGGAATCTGTCTGGCAGAAAGGGACCTAGGGGTAGTGATTGACAACCAGCTGAATATGAGCCAGCAGTGTGCCCAGGTGGCCAAGAAGGCCAATGGCATCCTGGCTTGTATCAGAAATTGTGTGACCAGCAGGACCAGAGAGGTGATCATCCTTCTGTACTCAGCTCTGGTAAGGCCACACCTCAAGTACTGTGTTCAGTTTTGGGCACCACCTTACAAGAAAAAATTTGAGCTGCTGGAGTGGGTCCAGAGAAGGGCAATGAAGCTGGTGAAAAGTCTTGAAAGGTGAATCTGGTTAAGTTCTTATGAGGAGTGGTTGAGGGAACTGGGGTTGTTTAGTCTGAAGAAAGGAGGCTGAGGGGAGACCTTATTGCTTTCTATAACTACCTTAAAGGAGATTGTTGGGAGGTTGGTGTTGATTTCTTCTTCTAAGTAACAAGTGATAGGATGAGAAGAAATTGCTTCAAGTTGTGCCAGGGGAGGCTTAGGTTGGACATTAGGAAAAACTTTTTCACTGAAAGGGTTATCAAGCCCTGGAACAGGATGCCCAGGGAAGTGGTTGCATCAGCATCCCTGGAAGCGTTTAAAAGGTGTCTAGATGTGTTTGTTAGGGCCATGGTTTAGCAGTGAACTTGGTAGAGTAGGGTTATGGTTGGACTGAATGATCTTGGAGGTCTTTTCCAACCTAGATGATTCTATAATTCTATGATTCTATGAAAAATAACTGACTCCTGTGATTGGCTCCACTATGCACATAATGACATGGGCCCCGAAAAGTCCCTTGTACATATGCCCTGGAGAAAGAAAAGTTTCTGAAGGATTATCACACATATTAAGATTCTGGGTTGAGCTGATGGCCAGTGCTCTGACTGCTGTCATGCTGGGGTTTTTTTTACATCTCAGACTGATTAATAACTACATTTTCTAGATGGTAGTTCCATGGAGATTTTAAACATGTAAAACATCATGGCTGAAGAACTCAAGGGTGCTCACACAAGTGTCTCACCCAGGATCACACCTGTGACAACTCAAGCTTGAAATGGCTCCAAATAAAGGCAACAGGAGAGAAACAAAACCAGAAAGAAAACACTCCCATTCATGGGAATAAAGTTATTTTCCATCATACAGTTTTGAAAAAGCTGAAGCGCTCCCTTATGGATTGAATTGAATACATCTTTAAGGAACTGTAAATGCACACATATATTTGCTTTCAGTCTTGGTGTAATGGTGGCAATTAACACTTCCATAAATCACCATAGCCACCCAATGTGCCTATGTGTAGCCTTTTAATTCATAGCACTCTGGTGTCTTGATACTTAAAAGAAAACCACTGAAAGCAATATGACTTCTGGAAGAATAACACACACTTACTTCTATTCCAATTATCACAGTGTGCAAAAAAATCATTATATTAAAAAAAGGCAAAAAGGAAAAAAGTAATAACATGAAACACAAACTGGAAGATTTCCAAAAAAACCTTTCCTAGTCAGAAGATAAGGCTTAGCTAAAATTAGAATAGACTTTGGAAACATGTCAATCCTGGTAACATTTTTTTCAGAGGTTGGTTAACTCTCCAGTAATTATTGGAATTGAAATAGCATGGATTTTTTTTCCATACTCTGTTCCTGTTGATTTAAAAAGTTGATTCAGCCTGTGTAATTCATTTATAAGTGTCCTGGTTTGGGTTAGAACAGAACTAATTTTGTTCAGAGATTTTAATTTTCAGCTAAGTTTCTTCTAACTAACTGCACTTTCTGTAGTTAATGGCATATTTCCACAAGCAGTGTCTGCTTCTAGCAGTAATAATGCTTTCTGTTTAGAGTTACTACTAAGGACTGGTATGCAGAAAGGCTCTTTCTTATACTTGCTCCTGTGCAGACTGAGGTCATTGCTAAATCTTGTGTATCACATTGGGGGTGCAGTAAATAAGAGGCCGCATCTTCAGGGAGGAGTGGACAGGACAGGTGACCCTAAACTGCCAACAAGGTATTCCATCCCATATACGTAATACTTGGTATAAAGCTGAGGGATCACAAGGGTCAAAGTCTCTTCTTCAATGGCCAGTGTCTGAGGAGGACTCTACCTGTTCTGCCTTTGATTTCAATCCATGAATTCCTCAATCCAGTTCCAGAATCCAGCTCCTGAATCCAGTTCCCGTCTGCTGCTAAGTCCAGTCTGGGACTTCCCCAGTGTCTGCCCATTGCATCAGTGGTGATGGTGACATCAGGGGGGTTGGGTTTGGTACTGATTTTGTATGTATTTGTATATATTTCATTTTATTGTTATTATTTTCATTGAAGATGTTTCAGTTTTCTTTTCCAATTTGTAGGTCTCTCTCCCTTATTCCCTTTCTCTTCCCCTTTGGGAAGGGAGGGGGGTTAATAGCATCTGTCATTTGTCTAGTCGCTGGCTCAGCCCTAACCCTTGACAGTAAGCATGCTGCTGGTATGAAATGCTCCTCAATTGTTGTTGTTGTACACAAATACAGGTGGCTGAACATGAGCCAGCAGTGTGACCAGGTGGCCAAGAAGGCCAATGACATCCTGGCTTGTATTAGGAATACAGTGGATAGCAGGACCAGGGAGGTGATTTTACCATTGCGCTCAGCACTGGTAAGGTCGCAACTTGAGTACTGTGTTCAATTTTGGGCACCTCATTGTAAGAAAAATATTGAGGTCCTGGAGTGTGTGCAGCAAAGGGCAATGAAGCTGGTGAAGGGTCTAGAGCACAAGTCTTATGAGGGAGTGGCTGAGGGACCTGGAGTTGTTTAGCCTAGAGAAAAGGAGGCTGAGAGGAGACTTTATCACTCTCCATAACTATCAGAAAGGTGGTTGTAGAGAGGTGGGGGTTAGTCTCTTCAACCAAGTAACAAGTGATAGGACAAGAAGAAATGGCCTAAAGTTGTGGCAAGGGAAGTTTAGATTGGATGTTAGGAAGAATTTTACCGAAAGGGTTATCAGACTGCCCAGGGCAGTGCTGGAGTCCCCATCCCTGGAGGTATTTAAAAGATGTATAGACATAGTACTTAGGGATATGGTTTAGTTGAGGACTTGTCAGTGTACGTTAATGATTGGACTCAATGATCTTAAAGGTCTTTTCCAATCTAGACAATTCGGTGATTCTGTGAAATAGAAAAATGGCCTTGCTTTGATATTAACTATTCTGGTCCAGTGCTTTGCACTTTGTATGTGTATTTAGGCTGAAATAAAACAAATTAATAACAAAAGCCCACAATTAGTTCACTGATTAATTAGCTTCTTTACTAAAGTTTGTAGAGGACAAAGGAGCTCCTCTTCAAATCACTCCGGAATTAGAAATGAGCAAGTCATAGCAGAGCCTCTCCCCTGAGGGCTAATCCAAAGATACTGGAACCTGACACAAGGCTTTAAATTTTTGTTCCATACTTGTTGTGGGTGGGATTTTTAATTGTACCTTTTCTTTTTTTCTGTCACTCAGAGAAAAAGAGACTTTTTGAAAGATTTAAAAAAAATATTTCCTCCTTGTTGCTTCAAATAAATAAAAGTCTGAAATTTTGAGGTGAATTTTCATTTCAGTAAAAATTATTTATTTAATTTAAAACCATGAAAATGGTGCAAGGGAACAAAGACTATTTAGCTCATTCAATCTCTTTACACAAAC
Organism: Eurystomus glaucurus suahelicus; assembly: GCA_032159205.1. Lineage (NCBI taxonomy): Eukaryota > Metazoa > Chordata > Aves > Coraciiformes > Coraciidae > Eurystomus > Eurystomus glaucurus. The sequence goes on from JAVFHW010065357.1 coordinate 32,820, forward strand.
TGTGCAAGAGTTTTTCAGTTCACTGAGACATATACCTTTTAGGGAGAAGTATGGTCTTTGTTCCAAAGTATGGTCTTAAGTTCCAAAGAAGTATGGGCTTAAGTCCAAGAAAAGAAAATAATATTATGTTGAAGTCAAAGATTATCTAAATAAAATAGCACTAATGATTTTTGCATTTCTGTAACAAGGAGATTTGTGTTGGTGTGGCCAGACTGCTTTAGAGGGAAACCTGATGCTTTCTTCAGTTTTCCTATTTAGCAAATTCATGAAGTGAACTTCACTTCATGAATTCCCTGTCCCACAGGACAGGGAACAGTTTGAAAAAGTCCCTCCCACTCTAAGCAAGGACAAGGTTCATGATCACCTGAGGAACCTGAACAGAAATAAGTCTGTGGGACCTGATGAAATGCATCCCAGAGTACTGAGGGAATCGGCTGGTGTAGTTGCTGAGCCACTCTCCATAATATTTGAAAAGTCCTGGCAGTCAGGTGAAGTCCCTAGTGACTGGAAAAAGGCAAACATCGTGCCCATCTTTAAAAAGGGTAAAAAAGAAGACCCTGGGAACTAGCAACCTGTCAGCCTCACCTCTGTTCCTGGGAAGATCATGGAACAGATCTTCCTGGAGGACATGCTAAGGCACATGGAAGACAGGGAGGTAATCCGAGGTAGTCAACACAGATTTACTAGGGGCAAGTCCTGCCTGACCAACCTAGTAGCCTTCTACAATGAAGTGACTGCATCAGTCGACAAGGGAAAACATATGGATGTCATCTATCTGGACTTCTGCAAGGCCTTTGACACAGTCCCCCACAACGTCCTTCTCTCTGAGTTGGAGAATTACGGGTTCAATGGGTGGAGTGTTCAGTGGATAAACAACTGGCTGGATGGTCACATCCAGAGAGTGATGGTCAATGGTTCAATGTCCAGAGGGAGGAAAGTGATGAGTGGTGTCCCCCAGGGGTCTGTGCTGGGACCAGTGTTGTTCAATATCTTCATTAATGATATTGATAGTGGCATTGAGGGCACCCTCAGCAAGTCTGAGAATGATACCAAGCTGGGCAGTGCAGTTGATACGCCTGAGGGATGGGATACCATCCAGAGGGACCTGGACAGGCTGGAAAGGTGGGCCCAGATGAATCTTATGAGGTTCAATAAGGTCAAGTGCAGGGTCCTGCACCTGGGCTGGGGCAACCAGCATTATCAGTATAGGCTGGGAGAGGACATAGTGGAGAGCAGCCCTGTGGAAAGGGACTTGGGAGTGCTGGTGGATAAAAAACTGGATATGA
>JAVFHW010065357.1:34205-49306 GCA_032159205.1 Eurystomus glaucurus suahelicus
ACAAGAAAGATGTGGACGTATTGGAGCATGTCCAGAGGAGAGCCACCAAAATGATCAGGGGAATGGGGCATCTCTCATATGAAGACAGGCTGAGGGAGTTGGGGCTGTTCAGCCTGGAGAAGAGAAGGATCCAGGGGGACCTTATACTGACCTTGCAGTACCTGAAGGGGGCCTACAGGAAGGCAGGGGAAGGTCTATTCACAAGAGTTGGTAGTGATAGGACAAGGAGTAATGGTTTTAAGCTAGGAAAAGATAGATTTAGACTGGATATTAGAAAAAAGTTCTTTAACATGAGGGTGATAGATCACTGGAATGGGCTGCCCAGAGAGGTGGTGGAGGCCCCATTGCTAGAGTCATTCAAGGCCAGGCTTGATGAGGCTCTGAGCAACCTGACCTAGGTAGATGTCTCTACTTGTGTAGGGAGGTTGGACTGGATGACCTCTGGAGGTCCCTTCCAGCCTGAAACATTCTATGATTCTATGAAGTGATATTCTGAATATGTATCTAACAGGTTTTGTAACCTTTCACAAATTAATTAGAGAAAACCCCCTAGGTGAGCTTACACAGTAATAAGTAACCTGGTGAAAGGCAGGTGTGCTCTAACTGTAATTAGAAAACGATATGTTGTCTTCCAACAACACTGACATTTTTGCTTTTTCTTTTCCGCTTTGTGCTTATGTCGTCTATTGTAGCATGAGCAGTGCAGGCTATCAGTGCTGATCTCAACTCAAGTGAGCAAGTCCAACTTCAAGCAGAAAAAGCTTTTGAGTTTCCAGCCCCACTGGGGGCCACTTGGTGACCACTTGGTACAGCAAACTCCTTGGCCAGTATGCAGCACTAAATAGAACAGGATGGAAATAGTCTTTAGGATCAGAATTAAGCATGCTCTAGCTGCTAATGAAGCCATGCATGCTGTTTGCTCTCCAGGGTAAACAGGATGCTGTCCATATAAATAAAACTCCAATTTGGTAAAGAGTAATTATTATTATGTTATTTAAATTAATTAGTATGTTAATTACTATATATTCATAATTACTGCATACTAATAACTAGATAATTAAACAATATATTAAATTTATTATATCTTAATGTTTTTATTCTATATTATTTAAAGACACTGTTATATACTATTTAAACAAGCAGGTATTAAGAAAATATTTTTAAACAGTGGGCTCTAGCAGCTGATTCGCTGTCTGTCTGCTGCATCAGCAGCATCTATGCAGGTTGTGGTTGCCTGGAGGCTGTTTCTTTCCTGAGCGCTGTGTCTGTGTGGCTGAATGGCACACTAACCCACGCTCACCCACAGGTGGGACTGCAGAGAACCACCCAAGGATTGCTTGGACTGGAAGAGCCTTTCTGAGAGCTTCTGCAAATATACGGCATCCAGAGGCAGTGAACAGATAGTGCTCTCTCTGCTCCCTCTACTGGGCAACGCATCCTATCATCTGAAAGCAATCACCATGTACAAACTTGGCCTCGTCGCAAAGGAGTCATTAAAAGCATATATTAAACCCACCTTCCTTTAAATTCAAAGGGAAGTTTGCCAAAACATTTCTGGTGATGAGAGAGAAACTTGCCCGCTGCCAGCAGACACGCAGGCATAGGAAACTGCTCTCAAGTTTTCAACAGGCAGGAAAGAGAGAGTGCTGAGCCACCATCTTCAAGAGCAGCTGCTTCTCAGATCGCATTTCTATAGCTCTGGGGGTAGTTTTTAAGTTTTTCTGCTATCGTCATTAGCAGGATGTGGTGGGTTAACCTTGGCTGAGCACCAGGTGCTCACCAAGCCACTCTATCACCTCCCCTTTCCTTCCTCTCTCCCTCCTCAGCAGAGCAAAAAGAAAGGGGAGGAAAATAAGATGAGAAACAAAAGCAGTTTAATAATAATAGAAGCAAAGCTAAGCAAATCCACGCACGGAAGCAAAGGAAAATGAAGTTATTCTCTACTTCCCATCAGTAGGTGATGTTTGGCCACTCCCTGGGAAGCAGGTCTCCAAGATGCGTAGCAGTTGCTCTGGAGCACAACGGAATGCCCCACCCCCACCCCCTCCTCCTTCTCCCTAGCTTTATAGCTGAGCTGACATCATATGGTATGGAATATCCCTTTGGTCAGTTTGGATTTGCTGTCCTGGTTGTGTCCCCTCCCAAGATCTTGCCCACCCCATCCCACTGGGGGGAGAATGTTGGGAAGAGCCTTGGTGCTGTGCGAGCACTGCTCAGCAGTAGTCACAACACGGGTGTGTTATCAACACCCTTCTAGTTCCCAGCACAAAAACACTGCTGCTATGTGGAAAACCAGCTCAGCCAGACCCACTACACAGGAGAATGCAAAAGGCAGCCTGCTCTGTATGTGCAGGGGCTGTCACAGAGTTTAGGCAGCAAAAATGCCTGGGAAACAAGGAAAAAGAGGTTGGACAGGGAAGTGGAGAAGGGTCCCTCTCTTCCTTGCCAAATCCCTCTGTCTTCTGTGGCCAACAAGAGGACTCAGAAAGTTGCTTTTGAAAACCACAGCTGTAATCTGCTTTGTTACATTGGGGACAAGAGTGAGATGGTAAAGGCAGGCTACCTTGAAAATGAATATGAGTAAGATGGTGGAGAGCCACTTAAATTAGTCCTAAGGGCATTATGGTTTAAACAGTGCTACTTAGAATAAAAATGACCCTTCAAATTATCTTGTAATCTAGCAAGTGTATAATTAACCTTTGTAGCATTTTTGATAGGCAGCAAGCTGTTACCAGTCTGGGCCTACAGAAGAGAAAACTGAGGCAAGGATTTTAGGTGGATGCTGTGATTTCAGGCATTGTCATCTGCTGCAAACTTTCAAAAAAAGCAGCTGATAGCTCATTGTGTCTTTATTTATGGGGGTTATGATGCTAAGACCACATAGTAGTGTGTGCCCTTGTCCAGCAGTTCAGGATGTGGCATTATTATAAAGACTCACTGCTCTGTAAAACCAGACAGCTAAGGGGTAGCGTTTAAGCAACACTAACAGTATTAAGTCGAAGTCAAAGCTTTGCAGCCTCCCTGTAACCCATGTGCCTGCATAAGCATGGCAGCCCATCTGTTCCATCTATCCCACATTAATGGGAGACTTACTAGTGCCTGGGAAAAGCAGGACACACTAGAGGCAAGGTGACATCTCTGAGTAAGAATTCCCTTTTTGAGCTTTGAGATGTGTTCAGTGCTCTGGTAACCTTAAATTTTGAAAGGGACTATCACAAATTTTTCTCCTCACTTTCCATACAAACCACAAATATTTTAGTGATCGATTTGGGGTCTGTAAGCTATGGTATGTATAAAGATTAAACTGACTGATTTTTAAGTCACAAGCTTATAATCACTAACAATTTCGGCAGGGCAGCAGACCAGAAGACACACAGTCATCAATGTGTTCAAGCCTCAGTTTTAGAGGAACGGATGCAGCTGGACAGTGCACTCACTGGAGGCCACTCTGACTTCCATAAGGCCCAGGTCTGGCCCAGCAGCTGCATCCATTTACCACCACCCTGCTTTCTTTATAGGCTCAGAGTCAGCCCCAAATCCTATTTTAATAATTATAGGTAGAAGATACAAAAACAATGAACTTGTTATAAGAAAATGATGCAATCAGAACCACTGTCTAAAACAAAGACGTAGGGGTTTGGTGAAGCCCCGGCAAAGCTCCGCGGTAGCTGCTGCGTGGCTGGTGCCACTTCTCCCCGCCCCCTCCCCTCTGCTGCGGGTCGTGGACATAAAAAGAAAAAAAAATGTTTAAAACTACCTATTTGAGTTGAGATAAGGAAGGTTTAATATAAAAAACCCCATGTAATAAGCAGTTGCAGTTAACAAAACAAAAGTAACAGTGAAAAAGGAGCAATACAAAAAAATAATACCAGACAACAGCGACGGACCGAGCCAAGCAAAGCAGTCAAACGTGAACTGCCCCTCCCACCGGAACTGGCCCCAGGGCATGACATCAGCATAGTATAGAATTACCTGGCTTCACACAAACCCTGTGCTGGCCAAACCAGGACATTATCCACCCCTTATTCTATACCATCTGCGTCACGCCCCGCAGACATTTAACAATCAAAAAGAAATATAATACAGTTTACGGGCCATTTGCCCCCAGAATTAGGGCCCCCTGAGGCACACACCAGACTTCTCCATCCTCTTGCATCACCCACCAGGTGTACCCAGGTCCCTGGGCAAAGGCATTCCCATGGATGGGTTTGCCTTTGCCTGAGGCAGGACTGACCCAGACCGTTTTACCCAAAACATTCCTCATGTGTATTACAGGGACTCTATCCCCATCCACAGCACGTGGAAGTTTTGAATGGGCAGGGCCAGCTCGATTGACAGACCCCTGGTGTTGACTAACCAGGTGGCCTTTGCCAGATGAGTGTCCCAGTTCTTGAAAGTTCCACCCCCCATCGCCTTCAATAGTCTGTTACACCTTTCAATTTTTCCGGAGGCTGGTGCATGGTAGGAGATGTGGTAGATCCACTTGATGCCATGCTCTTCTGCCCAGGTGTCTATGAGTTTGTTTCAGAAATGAGTCCCGTTGTCAGACTCAATCCTCTCTGGGGTGCCGTGTCACCACAGGACTTGCTTTTCCAGGCCCAGGATGGTGTTCCGGGCAGTGGCGTGGGGTACTGAATATGTTTCCAGCCATCAAGTGGTCGCTTCCACCATCGTAAGCACATAGTGCTTGCCTTGACGGGTCTGTGGCAGTGTGATGTAGTCAATCTGCCAGGCCTCTCCGTATTTGTCCTTCAACCATCGTCCTCCGTACCACTGGGGCTTCATTCGCTTGGCTTGCTTGATCGCAGCACATATTTCACATTCATTTATGACTTCTGCGATGGCATCTATGGTCAGATTCACCCCTCGATCTCGAGCCCATCTATATGTCCCATCCCTTCCTGATGACCCAAGGTTTCATGGGCCCACCGGGCAAGAAATAATTCACCCTTGCGCTGCCAGTCCAGATCCACCTGCGCCACCCTAATCTTGGCAGCCTGGTCCACCTGCTGGTTGTTCTGATGTTCTTCAGTGGCCCGACTCTTGGGTACATGAGCATCCATGTGGCGCACCTTCACAACTAGGTTCTCCACCCGAGCCACAATATCCTGCCATAGTCCAGCGGCCCAGATGGGTTTCCCTCTACGCTGCCAGTTGCTCTCTTTCCACTGCTGCAACCACCCCCACAGAGCATTTGCCACCATCCATGAGTCAGTGTAGAGGTAAAGCCTTGGCCACCTTTCTCGCTCAGCAATATCTAGAGCAAGCTGGATGGCTTTCAACTCTGCAAACTGGCTTGACTCACCCTGTCCCTCAGTGGCTTCGGTGACTCGTCGTGGGGGGCTCCACACAGCAGCTTTCCATCGTTGATGTTTTCCCACAATGCGGCAAGACCCATCAGTAAACAAGGCATAGCGCTTCTCCTCATCTGGCAGCTTGTTATACGGTGGGGCCTCCTCAGCTCGTGTCACCTTCTTCTGTGGTGGCATCCCAAAATCTTTGCCCTCTGGTCAGTTTGTGATCACCTCCAGTATTCCTGGGCGAGTGGGGTTCCCTGTCCGAGCCCGTTGTTTTATTAGTGCGACCCACTTACTCCACATGGCATCTGTTGCATGGTGTGTGGAGGAGTCCCTTCCTTTGAACATCCAGCCCAGCACCAGCAGTCGGGGTGCCAGGAGGAGCTGTGCTTCAGTACCGACCACCTCTGAGGCAGCTCGAACTCCTTCATATGCTGCCAGTATCTCCTTCTCAGTTGGAGTGTAGTTGGCTTTGGAGCCTCTGTACCCATGACTCCAGAAGCCTAGAGGTCGGCCTCAGGTCTCCCCAGATGCCCTTTGCCAGAGGCTCCAGGTAGGACCATTCTTCCTGGCTGCGGTGTAGAGCACATTCTTTATATCTTGTCCTGCCCGGACTGGCCCTCAGCTTGTGTCACATTCTTCTGTGGTAGCATCCCAAAATCTTTGCCGTCTGGCCAGTTCGTGATCACCTCTAGTATTCCTAGGTGAGTGGGGTTCCCTATTTGAGCCCGTTGTGTTGTTAGTGCGACCCACTTACTCCACGTGGCATCTGTTGCATGGTGTGTAGAGGTCTCCGCGGGTGACCTCTGCGGGGGCTCCAGGTAGGACCATTCTTCCCGGCTGCGGTGTAGAGCACATCCTTTATATCTTGTCCTGCCCGGACTGGCCCAAGGGCTACTGCCTGCACAATCTCCTGTTTAATCTGTTCAAAGGCCTGTTGTTGCTCAGGGCCCCATTCAAAATCATTCTTCTTTCGGGTCACGTGGTAGAGTGGGCTCACAATCTGTCTGTAGTCTGGGGTGTGCATCCTCCAGAACCCCACAGCACCCAAGAAAGACTGGGTGTCCTGTTTACTGCTTGGTGGGGACATGGCTGCTATTTTGTTGATCACATTCATTGGGATGTGACGACGCCCATCTTGCCACCTCACTCCCAAGAACTGGATCTCCTGTGCCGGTCCCTTAACCTTACTTCGCTTTATGGCAAAACCGGCCCTCAAGATGATCTCAATTATCTTACTTCCTTTCTCAGAAACTTCCTTTGCTGTGTCCCCCCACACGATGATGTCGTCAATGTACTGCAGGTGATCTGGAACCCCACCTTTCTCTAGTGCAGTGTGGATGAGTCCATGGCAGATGGTGGAGCTGTGCTTCCACCCCTGGGGCAATCGATTCCAGGTGTACTGGATGCCCCTCAAAGTGAATGCAAACTGTGGCCTGCACTCTGGTGCTATGGGAATGGAGAAGAACACATTAGCGATATCAGTCGTGGCATACCATTTGGCTGCCTTTGACTCCAGTTCGTATTGGAGCTCTAGCATGTCCGGCACGGCAGCACTCATTGCTGGTGTCACTTCATTGAGGCCATGGTAGTCCACTGTCAGTCTCCATTCGCCATTAGACTTCCAAACTGGCCATATGGGGCTGTTGAAGGGTGAGTGAGTCTTGCTGATCACCTTCTGGTTCTCTAGCTGGCGAATCAGCTGCTGGATGGGAAGCAGAGAGTCTCGGTTGGTGCAGTACTACTGCCGGTGCACCATCTTTGTGGCAATTGGCACCCGCTGATCCTCAACCCTCAGTAACCCCACCACCAAAGGGTCCTCTGAGAGATCGCGCAAAGTGGACAACTGCTTGGCTTCCTCCAAGGCAGCTACACCAAAGGCCCATCAGTACCCTTTCGGGTCCTTGAAATAGCCCCTCTTGAGATAGTCTATTCCCAGAATGCATGGGGCATCTGGGCCAGTCACAACGGGGTGTTTATGCCAGTTCTTCCCCGTTAGACTTATCTCGGCTTCCAGCAGTGCCAGCTGTTGGGACCCCCCTGTCACCCCAGAGATGCAGATGGGTTTGCCCCCTCCATAGGTTGATGGCATCAGGGTGCATTGTGTGCCAGTATCTACTAAAGCCTTGTATTCTTGTGGCTCTGACGTGCCAGGCCATCGGATTCACACAGTCCAGTAAATCTGGTTATCCCTCTCCTCCACCTGGCCGGAGGCAGGGCCCCTCTAATCCTGATCGGAGTCACTGACCTCATATAAGCATGACTTGGAGGTCCCCTCGAGAGGGTCAGATGTCAGATCAGCTCTCTTCTTCTGCCTGGGAGGTTTTCCACTGGAGACTGGGGCTACATTTCTCTTGCGGGACTCCTCTTTCACCACCGTCTTTCCTTGCAACTAATGTTCCCTGTGCAGCTGGAGTTGAAGTGGGTTTTCCATCCCACCTTCTCATGTCTTGTCCATGGTCACACAGGTAGAACCATAGGTTGCCCCATGGTGTGTACCTTCCATGGCCTCCTTCTTGAACAGGTAAGTGTCTGCTCCTAATAGCTGAGACTGGGACATGGGCTCGTACAGGTGGGGAGTGGGACATGTTCTCTTTGATCTGCTGGACCTCTCGAGCCAAGTCCTTGACAGTTGAAACATAGGCATTTTGAGAGGAGGAGATGCTTCCTTCGTACTGATGGAGATGGCCAGCCACCTCATCCACCGTTTGTCCTTGGCTTCAGGACACTACTGCCAATGAATTGGCATACGATGGTGGTGCACTTCACAGGAATTTCTGCCACATAGGTGGTGTACATTGAGCTTGGTCTGGGTCCAAGGGTGACTGCTCATCAGTCAGATCACCATAAATCATGTCCATTACAGCTAATTCCCTCAGGTGCTGAATACCTTTCTCCATGGTGGTCCACTTGCTTAGCTGACAAGTGACATCGTCCTTGAAGGGGTACCTTTCCCTTACACTCGACAGGAGTCGCCTCCAAAGGCTGAGGGTCTGTGCCTGTTTCCCAATTCCCTTGTCAATGCCTGCTTCCCTAGACAAGGATCCCAATTGCTTGGCCTCTTTCCCTTCTAACTCCAAAGCGCCCGCCCCACTATCCCAGCATCGGAGCAGCCAAGTGATAAGCTGCTCCCCTGGGAGAGGGCCATAGTCCTTCCGTACATCTTGCAGTTCACTCAAAGACAGGGATCGGGTGACCACCTCTGGCTCTTCCTCCTGTTCTCGTGATGACCCTGGTTCATCCTCATCCCTCACTACATGAACCAATTTCTTGGTATATTTCTTTTTCTGTACAGGGGCAACTGATACTGGCACAGGCTGTTTCTCTGGCTCAGCTGCACTATCAATCGGTTTGTTATCAGGTTCAGAGACCTCCTCCTCCCCCTGAGGGCACTGGATAGTGCTGAGCAGGACACGGTAGGCATGGGCGAGTCCCCAACACATTGCAGTAATTTGTGTCTCCCGGGAGTTGCCTGGTTGACAGCACACCCTATCTAAGTACCTTACTATTTTATCAGGATTCTGTACTTGCTCAGGAGTGAAATTCCAAAACACTGGGGGTGACCACTGGCCCAAGCCCTTGCCCATGCTCTCCCACACACCCTGCCACTCATAACTATCCAGCCTCGGGGCAGGTCTTGGAGTGAGGACATTAGATAAGAACCATATAACCTTAAATAGCACATGGCAGACATTCAGCAAACACAGCAGTGAGAGCATGCTGGCCTGGGCGTTCCATGGATAGGTAAACTCCTCAAAAGCATAGAAAGTCCCCTCACCTGTATCACCCGTATCACCCGTAAATGGGGTGAGACCACTAACAAACGCCCAAGCCACATGCAGGTACCAGTTCGCCCCTCCCCAGCAGTGACACAATCCGTGACATAAGCCGTCAGTGTCCAGTACAGCACAATGAGCCCCTTCACACATTTCCTACACAAAATGAACATTGTTATTGGGAACACACAGTGGATATAGGGATTAATACAGGACCACCAGGCAAACAGGCTGGCCAGCATTGTGAACATGCTCTGATTTCAAACAAAATATATAAACAAAGAATCGCATCTAGCGGGAATTATTTTAACATGCTTTGAACAGATTCTGTCCTTATCTCAACTCTCTTGCCCCACGTTGGGCGCCAAAAGATGTGTTGGTTTAGTGAAACCCCAGCAGGGCTCCGCGGTAGCTGCCGCATGGCTGGCGCCGCTTCTCCCCGCCCCCCCCCCCCCGCTGCGGGTCGCGGACATAAAAAGAAAAAAAAATGTTTAAAACTACCTATTTGAGTTGAGATAAGGAAGGTTTAATATAAAAAACCCCATGTAATAAGCAGTTGCAGTTAACAAAACAAAAGTAACAGTGAAAAAGGAGCAATACAAAAAAATAATACCAGACAACAGCGACGGACCGAGCCAAGCAAAGCAGTCAAACGTGAACTGCCCCTCCCACTGGAACTGGCCCCAGGGCATGACATCAGCACGGTATAGAATAACCTGGCTCCACCAGAATTATCCCTGTCACTGGCTGAACCAGGACACACGTGAACAGAGGAGACTAAAGAGGAGGATAAGTGCTGGTGCAGGAGGGTGGGTAGAAATAAGAACAGCAAAAAACATATGCTATGAATCTCAGCAGCAAAGTTACAACATCACTTAGGTGGGAGAATCGGAGGTGTCAGATGGATGGAAGGGGATGGAGAAAGATGCGTTACCCTGGAGCCACCACCTGGGGCATGGCTCCCCTTCCCACAGCAGGGCACAGCCACTACCCCTACCAGTGCCACCATCAAACTGCTTCTGCTCAGTAAGTTTTGTAGTCTTGCTGCAGGTTTTTTTACAGGACGAGGTCTGCTTCAAAAGCAGGACTCAGTGCTAGGATCTCCCAGAAAGAGAGTGGGAGATGGGTGCCCACTCTCCCTTATGTGTTCAAAATGCTGCTCATCAAGACCTCAGGAGCACAGGGAGAGTTCCTCTAAAGACCTCCTCCTGAGACTGATCATCATCTGTATTTCTGTTCCTTCATTGCCCTTCTCCCATCTAACTGAACTCGTCTAATCTCACCACACAAGAACAAAAAAATAGTTACTTTAATCATTGTGATGGTTGGGGCACAGTGTGATTATAAGGCAGGATACTTATAGATTCAGTCATAGATTCATAGAATGCCAGGTTGGAAGGGACTTCAAGGATCATACAGTCCAACATTAAGTGTAGTTTAAGTGAGATGGACCAGCACCCTGTCAAGATGAGTCTTGAAACTGCTTAATGCTGGGGAATCCACCTCTTCCCTTGAGAGACTATTCCAATGTTTAATTGTTCTCATTGTAAAAAACTTTCTTCTAGACTCCAATTGGAATTTCCCTAGCTTGCAGCCGTTACCCCTTGTATTTTCCACGTGACTCGATGTAAAAAGGGAGTCTCCTTCCTCTTGGTAGCCACCCTTCAAGTACTGGTACATGACAGTAAGGTCTCCCCTAAGCCTTCTCTTCTCAAGGCTGAACATATCCATTCTTCTCAGCCTTTCTTCATATGGCAGGTCTTCCAATCCCCTGACCATCCTCATGGCCCTTCTCTGGACCCTCTCCAGCTTGTCCACATCTTTTTTGTATAGCGGAGACCAAAACTGAACACAGTACTCAAGACATTGTCTGACCAGGGCTGCGTAAAGCAGGAGAATGACTTCTTTATCTCTGCTGGTGATGCCGCTGAGCATCCTGCTGACCTTCTTTGCTGCTGCAGCACACGAATCGCTCATGTTGAGCCTGCTGTCCACCAAGACCACCAGGGCTGCACTCCAGCCAGGTGGATCCCAGTTTGAACTGCATTCCTGGGTTATGTGTTCACAGGTGCAAGACCCTACACTTATCCCTGTTGAACTTCATAAGGTTTCTACTAGCTCACTCCTTTAGCCTGTCCAGACCTTCCCAGAGGGTGGCTCTCCCCTCTGGAGTGTCGACCACCCCACATATTTTTGTGTCATCCGCAAATTTCACCAGGGTGCTCTTAATTCCAGCATCCAAGTCACTTAAGAAGATATTAAACAGCATTGGGCCCAATATTGATCCCTGGGGGACCCCGCTTGTGACCGGTTGCCATTTTGAGAAGGAACCTTTTACCACCACCCACAGGGTATGGTCTGTCAGCCAGTTGCTCACCCACTGCACAGACCATTTGTCTAGGTTGTAATGAGTCTGTTTTTCAAGGAGGAGGCTTTGGGGGACCATGTCGAAACCCCTAGAGAAGTCCAGATAGACTATATCCACCTTTCACCCTTCATAAACCAAGTGGGTTACTTTGTCACAGAAGGCAATTAGATTTGTTACACACGATTTGCCTCTGATGAATCCATGTTGGCTTTTCCCAACTAGTGCTTCAGTTTACTTGTGATAGTTCCCAGGTGGATCTGTTCAATAATCTTCCCAGGGACTGATGTGAGGCTAATGGGTCTATAGTTACTTGAGTCCTCCTTGGGACCCTTCTTATGGATGGGAGTGACATTGGTCCTTTTCCAGTCTTCAGGCATGTCTCCTGATCTCCACAACTTCTTGAAGATTATGGAGAGCAGCCTCGCAATGACATCTGCCAGCTCTCTTAACACACTTCGGTGGATGGTATGTGGGCCCATTGACTTGTACCAGTCAAGCTCCTGTAGCAGTTGACACACCAACTCTTCCTTCACTGATGGCAGGTCTGCCTCAAACTGGATTTTTGTTCCCGTGGCCTAGGACCCAACAGCACCGGTAAAGAGAGAGGTGAAGAAGGTGTTGAGGACCTCTGCCTTTTCAGGGCTGTTGATGACTAGTTCACCTCTTCTGTTTAATAGTGGGCCAATACTCTCCTGCTTCTGCTTGTTGCTGACATATCTGAAAAACACATTCTTGAAGTTCCTGATGTCTCAGGCCAATTTCAGCTCAAGCTGAGCTTTTGCCTTCCTAACTGCATCCCTGCTTACCCTGGTTATGCCCTTGTAATTTTCAGCAGGTATTGCTCCACTTTTCCATCTCTGGTACATTTCCCTTTTGGTTCTAAGCAGACCCATAAGCTCGTGGATATGAATGTCACAGATATTTTAGGAGACCTGCATATATCTTGTGAACAAGATGACACCAATAAAATGTATAAGCATGAAAATGCTGTCTTTGAAAGCCTCACTCTCCCTTTCTGATATTTCAGTGGAAGTCTAAGCTGTATGTGTGGCAGAGATTGTGGAGAAAAGGCTTTGTACCACAGGAATGGATGAAGGCAGAAGCTGTACAGACAAAGTACTTGGACAATCTCATTGAGAGATCTGGTTTGCAATTTACCTGATTTACAAGAAACTGGAGACAGTCCACTGTGGTAATTTACAAGATTTTTAGAAGATTAATAAAGCAATAGTATTCTGAGTTGTCGAACACAACAGCAGTTTTTGTCCCACACGGAGGATTACAAGCAGGTTTTCATAACCTGTTTTAAGTAGCTCAGTATTTTCTTTTTCTTTTTTAATGCACACAATGCAGTAAGAAGAAAAAGACAAATATGAAATAATCTCTGCAAGAAAGAAACAGTATGAAAGGGAAAATAAATTAAAGAGAAATAAATTGTATAGCAAAAATAATAACTGGAAACAAAGCTTTTCCTGTATGACAGATAAACTATCTGGTGTATTTAATCCCTTCGTACCCGCAGACTATCTGTGAGTAGATCATGACTTCAGAGTTAATAACACTTAGAGCTCTTTTAATGAATTACTGCTAACTTTCTAAGTATCATAACTTGGACTCTTATTTCTCTCTGCATGGAAGGTATTTGCTCTTTCAACTGTAGCCCAAGAGAGCCCAGTAATCCGGTGAGACACGTTTACCTGTGGACTGCATGCTATAGGCATTTGCTGTACAGTTCATGGGCTCTGCAGTTGTCCACTTCAGCATCTGAGAGCAGACTGGCTCTGGTACCCAAGAAAATACAAGCTGCTGCCACTGAGCTTTTCATATAGCCTGATTATTTCTAGTGGCTCCCTCCTGTGCTGTGGCCTTGACAACTGACAAAGTGTCAGCTCATCCTCCAATCACTTTCATTTAGCCATTTCCAGTGAGAACAGTTGCCTCCTTCCACAGACTCTGCAGAAAATTAAAAGTTTGGAAAACTCTGCCCTGTACAAGATTTGCTTTTGAGGGGTCAAAAAGGTCCAGATATTTTGGGGAATAAGAAACACAGATGAACATCATGATTGCCTAGACTTTCTTTCCACAGGAAAATATAATCATTAAAAAAAAAAATCACATTATCATTAACCACTTGCAAAGGAATACTTAAAAGCAAGTGGCTGAAACACAGACATTATATGAAAACGTTCTCTTATGTCTAGCACAATAATCAAATAAAACTTCCCATGACTTCAGTGCAAGCTAGTTGGCAAGGCAGGCTGAATGTGTCCCTTGGTACAGCACAAGATGCAATTACAGTGCAGAGTAAAACTGGTAGGGATGAAAACCAAATATTTTTCTCACCCCAGTATCAACTTGAGTACAAAAGGCTGTGTGTATGTCCATTCTCTAGATATAATCATTTAAGAAACCACTGTGAAATGTTGTCAAAAAGACATGTTTTTCACCAGATCCACTAAAATGTATTATAACTGGTATTTGGTGCCTTTCTACAGAACCATGTGAATTCTTCTGCAGTGAATCATCTCTGTTACCTAAGAAGACAGTGCTTTAGTTCCCAGTATCATAACAGTCTTGAGCTGTCTTTTTTGCCTAACTGGCTGCTGATCTTATAATCATCCTTGCTGTCAAAACGTGCTCTGCTCCATTGATTTCAACACAGCTTTGCTAGGGTACAAAAATATGAGTTAATATCTTCAGCTGCAGGATTAGCGTTTATAGGACTCTCATACGTAGGCAGTTGAAAAACACCAATTATTTTTCATAGGAACTTTTTTAATCTTAAAAAATGCCAGTGAAAACAGACTTCTTTGTCACCAACGAAAAATGCAACTGAAAACAGAAAAGACTGACCAAAGAAATAAAAAGTGCATTTTCCCCTATTTTGTTTTTCTGTAAGATATTTTAGAAGAAAATAATAGGGAAACAAGAATGATGCCCTTCCCAAGAAAGCCTGTTTCTCACAGAAATTCTTGTTTGGAGTGAAAAGATACCAGTTAGGTCTTCCACATAAGGCTATGGGATTGCTGTGAGGCACAAATAGCCTGGACCACAGTTACATACAGCAGTGGAACAGGTAATCCCTTTAACTCTGCAGTTACTAAGCCACACTGCAGTGCTACAACTATGGAAAGCCCTTGAGGAAAACAATAGTTCTTAAAATACCTCTCTCATCTCATGCAAGTTCTTTTTGGAGGCCTCTGATTAAGACCTGCCTGGGCCCTTTCTTACTTGGGTTGCAGGTTTGGGAGAGATCCTAGTCAATGCTTGCTGAAATTTGATTGGAAGACTATCAAGCTCAAAGCTTCAGTGACACTCTCAAACCTTTGAGATCAAAGGTGCAGACTGAAGTTGGTTTTCACATCAAGATTACAACATTATTTGATTTCATAGTAGTGTAGTCTCCAGAGACGATATGAGTTGATTATGCAGAAATTCCATGAGTGCCTCAAATCTCCTGGGGAGAGATGAATTCCATGAAACCAATTTTAAAGAAAAGACAATTGACCCTAGTGGCATTTTTTGTCGGTGTTTTTTTTAGGAAAACTGCAAGTCTTAATAAGATGCTGTGGTGAACCGACCACATGATTTTTCTGCCTTATTAAAACAGTGAGCAAAAGAACTCGATTTCCCATAAATCTATTCTGCAATTCCCATAAA
>JAVFHW010065364.1:0-11514 GCA_032159205.1 Eurystomus glaucurus suahelicus
ATGAGGGAAAAGCGGTGGATGTTGTCTACCTGGTCTTCAGTAAGGCATTTGACACCGTTTCCAACAGCATTCTGCTGGAGAAGCTGGAGGCTCAGGTGTACTCTTTGCTGGATTAGAAACTGGTCGGATGGCCGAGCCCAGAGAGTGATGGTTAATGGAGTCAGATCCAGTTGGTGACCGGTCAAAAGTGGTGTCCCTCAGGGCTCAGTTTTGGGTCCTGTCTTGTTTAATATCTTTATCAATGATCTGGATGAGGGGATCAAATACGCCCTCAGTAAATTTGCAGATGACACAAAATTAAGTGGGAGTGTTGATCTGCTTGAAGGTAGGAAAGCTCTGCAGAGAGATTTGGACAGACTGGAGCAATAGACCGAGGTCAACTGCATGAGGTTTAAAAAAGCCAGGTGCCAGGTCATGCACTTCAGTCACAACAACGCCATGCAGTGCTACAGGCTTGGAGAGGAGTGTCTCGAAAGCTGCCTAGTGGAAAAGGACCCGGGGGTGTTGTTCAACAGCTGGCTGAACATGAGCCAACAGTGTGCCAGGTGGCCAAGAGGGCCAATGGCATCCTGGCCTGTATCAGAAACGGTGTGACCAGCAGAAGCAGGGAGGCGATTGTGCCCCTATACTCAGCACTCGTGAGACCACACCTTGAGTACTGTGTCTGGTTCTGGGCACCACAGTATAAGAAGGACATTGAAGTGCTGGAGCAAGTCCAGAGAAGGGCAATGAAGCTGGTGAGGGGTCTGGAAAGCATGTCTTATGAAGAGCGGCTGAGGGAACTGGGTTTGTTTAGTCTAGAGAAGAGGAGACTGAGAGGAGACCTTATTGCTCTCTACAACTACCTAAAAGGAGGTTGTAGTGAGGCTGGTGTTGGTCTCTCCTCCCAAATTACTAATGATAGAACAAGAGGAAATGGCCTCAAGTTGTGTCAGGGGAGGTTTAGATTAGATATTAGGAAGAAAGTCTTTACTGAGAGAGTGGTTGGTCACTGGAACAGACTGCCCAGGGAGGTGGGGGAGTCACCATCCCTGAAGGTGTTTAAAAAATGAGTAGATGTAGCACTTGATGCTATGGGTTAGAGACAGGTTGGGATGAAGGTTGGACTTGATGATCCTGGAGGTCCTTTCCAACCATAATGATTCAATGATTCTATGATCCAAAGGAATCACCATACACCAACTTCATAGCGTTTAGATATAAGATCGTAATTACCAATATATGTCTGGATCACAACTCTGCTGTTAAGTGCACCAGTTGTAAGAAGTAAGTGCAGTCTTCAGATCAGGTGTTGTTGAAGAGTTTATGATTAGATTTAAGACTAGATCTCCTTTAATGATTGCATCCATCTCCATAGTGGTAATGGTACACTTAACCCTTGATTTTTTTATCTTCCTTTCCCCATCATTCATTCATGCCTTGCATCCTCAAAATGTTACTATTGTGTGTTTATTAAGGAACATTTCCCCACATTTCTAATTGTTTGAAATAATGTGTGGACTCTGATACAGCCCACAATAGTTTTTGTAAAATGATACTGAGTTGCTGCATTGCATGTCCTTGAGTTTGACATGAAAAAGTAGTGGGACATTTGACTTTGCAAAGCCCACAAAATTTTGGAAGACATAAGGAGAAAGAAGTGCACCAAACTCTTTTGGGGAGATTGGCCTGAAATATGCCACAGCTATGTCCAGGTTTTCTTTTGTAGGAAAGAATTAATTTCCATGATCAGCTTTGGAATGAATGGATGTTTATGGGATTTCTATAACTAGGGGGCCAAAACATGAGTGAACTGGAGAGCTGAGTTGTCTGAACCTGTATTCATAGATAACAAATGTGCTGCTACCCTAGCTCTCAGAAGAGTTTACCCAGAAAGGAATTTACTTTCTGATATGATACTGAGAAGTCTCATAATATATTCATATTTCAATAAAAATTAAAGTCAAACTATGCCCCATGGAATGATTTTTATTCTAATGTCCCTTACAGAGACATCTATTGGAAAGGAAAGCTTTTTATGTGGTCCTCCTCCAACACAAGGAAAATTCTTTAAGAATTTAATCCATACAAAATATATGGAAATTTCATGGAATGTTTATCATGGAGAAATAGGGATTAAATTTATCCAGTAATTATAAATATTGTTTGTAGAAAACAACTTGGTTATTTCTATTTCTCTGTCACTTATTTTATCCCTACATAGATTTAATGACAATCCTATATTAAAAAACATATATTGATTCATCCCAGTAAGGACACTTTCTTTCCCCTTATGTGTGTTTGTCACTCCTTTCATCAAAAATAGTTTTATTAGCTACATGCTTCTGAGAGACAAAACTTGTCTCTGCTGTTCTCATGTGATGTCATAGATTTCAAGGAAATTTTTTGTCTTTAAGTAAATGTGAAAGACTGAACAAGGTCTAGCTCTGGCAGATGAAAGATCCTTAGTGTTTAGGCAAGAAGGGAGCAAAGAAAAAATGTTCATATTTCTCAGCTTTTGGATTGTGGGACAGACAAGGAGAATTATTTCAAAGATGTAGAACAGAGCTTTCTGAAAAAAAACATAGAAGCGTCTTTTGTTTTCTAGTGAATTTCTGTGTTGCTTATAAGACTTTTTTTCTGTTTTCTGACTTAGCATCCAGGTTTCATGTGCTACTTGAATCACTAATAAGAGTAAATATTTGGAACCTACTTTGCACAGGCATTAAGTAGTCCCAGCTCCATATGAAATCAAGTCACATTTGAAAATAGAACTCTGATGTTTACATACATAATCTTTATTTGTTCTACCTTTGTGTTTGTTTGTTGATTAAAATATCCTATGTCTTAATCATGTTTTAAATACTGTTAGGAGAAAGATACTGTCGCGGTCAGGAGCGCAGAGGCCGAAAGGACACACGCACGCACACACACGCACCATCCACACATACAGGTCGTATTTTGACATAATTAAGTCCTTATTTGCCCTTATCTCTCGGTGGGTGAGAGAGGGAGTGAATGGGTGGGCGTGGTGTTCTTTCGGCGTTTGGCGATGGTCTCCGTGGAATGGCGACGATGCCCGACCGGCAAACCTGGACTGTTTCGATGACGTCAGCAGCTTGTAGCTCTTTCTCTCTCTCCCTCCGACGGTGGTGTCGGCTTTGTCTTCTCTGGCAACACGGCCTTCTGCGGCGTGGTTTTCTGCAACACGTGGCTTCCAATGGCCTCTTGTTGCAATTTCTTCTTCTTCTTCTTGCTGCAGCTTGCAGCTTTTCTTCTGGATTTTTTTAGTTTTAGCTCGTGGCGGCGGCTCACGGTGCTGGCAGCGATTGCGCACCTCACGGCCGGCGGCGGCTCACGGCTTCTTTCTCTCCCCCGGATTCCTAGAGCAGTGGGAGTCAGCAGTTCTGTCCGGCGGCTCTCCGCGGCGGCTGCTCCCTTCTTTCTGGCTGCTTAGTTTCTTCAGGGGGCTGTGCTGACAGCTCAGTTCAGTTTCCCCCTCTCTGGCTGCTTGACTTCTTCAGGGGGCTGCGCTGACAGCTCAGTTCAGTTTCCCCCCCCTCCTCCTCGCTCCTCTCCGGCATCGGCGGAGGAAGGGGGGGGGGGGGGCGCCCTCAGCAGGAGCGATGTGCTCCCTTTGTGCAGTGAGGCGGAAGAGAGAGCGATTGTTTACTTTTTCAAAATTTATGGCTGGAGTTATCTTGCTTCCGGTTTCCTGGAGGATTTATGGGAATTGCAGAATAGATTTATGGAAAATCGAGTTCTTTGCTCACTGTTTTAATAAGGCAGAAAAATCATGTGGTCGGTTCACCACAGATACTCATATAAATTATATAGAGTTGCCAGCTTAGAATAAAATCCACAGATTTCTTATCTATTGACAATAGCACATGCTGAATATATTATTTGGTTTAGGTATGAATGGGAAGGAGAAAAGGAAGAATAAAACCAGTTACACTGTCCGACATTTTGTTCTACATCTTACATTTTCTCTATCAAAGGCCTCCATTATTACTGTGGGAAAAAGGAAGCTTTTCCTTTTCTCAGTTTGATAAGTAACTGTGATCTCATTTAGCCATTTCAGACAGTTTCCTAAAGATAGGTGGAATTAATTCAACCCTAGACACATTTACGTACAGTTTATGAAATAGAAATGTAAGAAATAAGGCATTAAAAAAAATGTTAATTGCAAAGACCAGAAATAGAGATTACTGAGTTCTAACAAGGTCTGTTTTTGTAGGCTGTGCCCAAAAGCTTGTATAAAAATCCACATTTAAACAACTATACATAGTTTGGCTTTCAGAACGCTGAATCACTCAAGAAAGCTGTTGACATAACTGAAAGCCAGGGAAATTCACACTGTCTGGAAATAAAGTCACATTTTCTTATATGCACAATTTGACCACATTTATTTAAGTATTTCAGTCAGAAATTATCTAACTCCTCTTTAAGAGTTTCCCTACCTCTACTTCCTGTTCCTTAATCCGTTGTCTCCATCTCCATTTTACCAACTTAAGATGAAAGGGAATTGAAACAAAGATCCAAATCTAGCAATTATTTCCTGGGTGCAATAATAAAAACTAGAACAGTTGTTTCTGAAATCTTAAAATTCTGGGAAAGCTGGTCTACAATTCTACATCGCTGGCTGAGATCCAGGCTCATCCATATTTCATAGAAATTTGAGCAGGAATATTTTTATAAATGTTTACTGCACTACCTCTCAGCAGGGCAATCTCCATGTTAAATGAAAGGATTATACTATATGTTGGCTGAACCCTGAGGCTTCTAGAACTCTGTTTTGTAAATCATGACTAAGAAAATATTAACCACATCAGCAAGAAGAAAATAGCAACAGTAATGGCTTAATGGCTTAATGGACAGAGCAGCTGTCTTGCTGGTGCTAATTCTCCATTCACTATTGAGAGTTCACCAAGTCAAAAACCCCATACTTTTTAACTGCTAAATTCCCAGTATTATAACTATATATATGCTCAGTATATGTGTTGAAAGATTTATTTTTTCTTCAACATGAAGTAAGTCCAAGTTTATTTAATTATTGACATGAATCCAGTCTTGTCCCCTATTCAGAATTTTCTGATCCTAGGTTCTAGAATGATCTATGTTTCCAGTTTCAGTTATAGGTACTCTTCTTATGCATACAGAGTTCAGATTTACAATGATAATATCCATCCTGTTTCTTCCGCTGAATAGTCTCTTTGATACAGTACAACACTGTATTGGAGTTACATGGCAAGGTTTTGGTAGCAGCAAGGGCTACATGGGTGGCTTCTGTGATAAGAAGCCAGAAGACCACCCCATGTTCAATAGAGCCAGTGCTAGCTGCTGGCCAAAGCTGAGCCCACCAATGACAGTGGTAAGCCTCTGTGATAATATATTTAAGAAGGGGTAGAAACTACAGCACAAAAGCATCTGGGAGAGAGGAGTGAGAGATGTGAGAGAAAGAACTCTGCAGATACCAAAATCAGTGAAGAAGGAAGGGGAGGAGGTGCTCCTGATGCTGGAGCAGAGATTCCCCTGCAGCCTGTGGTTTCCCCCCCTGCAGCCCATGGAGATCCACAGTGGACCAGATATCCACCTGCAGCCTGTGGAGGACTCCATGCTGGAGCAGATGGACGTGCTCAAAGGAGGCTGTGACTCCATGGAGAGAAGCTCACTTTGGAGCAGTCTCCTGGCAAGACTCATGACCCTGTGAAGAGAGGCCCACACTGGAGCAGGTTTTCTGGCAGGGCTTGTGACCCCATGGAAAGAACTCACACTGGAGCAGTCTGTTCCTGAAGGACTACTCCCTGTGGGCAGGACCTATGATGAAGAAGTTAATGGAGGACTGTCTCCCATGGGTAGGATTCCAGACCCCCAGAGCAGGGGAAAGAGTGTGAGGAGGAAGGAGTGGCAAAGACAATGTGTGCTGAACTGACCCTATTCCCAATCCCTCTGCACTGCTGTGGGGGAAGGAGATAGAAAATTCAGGAGTGAATTTGAGCCTGGGAGGAATGAAGGAGTGCAGGGAAGGTGTTTTAAGATTTGGTTTTATTTCTTATTATCCTACTCTGATTTGGTTGATAATAAATTCCATTTCCCTGAATCAAGTCTGTTTTGCCCATGATGGTAATTGCTGAGTAATCTCCCTGTCTTTATCTTGACCCATGAGCGTGTTATATTTTCTCCCCTTTGTCCAGTTCAGGAGAGTAAACAATAAAGCAGCTTTGGTGCACACCTGGCATCCAGTCAGGGTTAACCCACCACAGCCATACAAACCATATTAAGTAACAGTTACCATTTTCAATCTATGACTGAACTCACAACAAAAAGTTAAAGCAGTACCTGGTATTTGGGGATTTAATACTTTCTAAATAAAACAGAAGAACAAACACACACACACAAACCAACACACACAAAAAAAACCACAAAATGAAACAAAAACAAACCCCAAAACCCAAACGGATCAGAACAAAGAACTTGTGAACACTTGGAAAAAGACCTGAATTTCCTGCTGAAGTTGGCTGTGTCCTAGTTCCCTAGTTCCTAACCAAGAGCTTGGTGACTTCTTTTTTAATGGGGACTACATATCCTTCTTGGCTTTGCATAGTTGTACATGTGTGCAAAGAAGTTTGTTCATTGAAGGATGCATATGCTAACTGCGTGTACTGGTAAGCTGAGTAACAATATTGAATGATATTTTAGTCTCTCCTACAGTATAACATAATTTGTCAAGTATTAGCTCTTCTCCTTTTTCCTTCTCCTGTTACATTTTTCTTTCGGTGCCATAAATACAAATCACCATCTGAACACCTTGATCTATGGACAAGATATGGCTATAATTGTCTGTTTATATTTACAACTCGTATGTTCTCTTTTAATATTTATTTTTCACCAAACACAGTAGAATAGTCTCTAACCATTTAAAGGAGAAAAGTACTTTTAGTGGTGGTGGTCATTTGTTACTTTTTGCTTTGAAACAAATTTTTCCCTTTAAACAGTTCAGTTGAACCATTTCTATGTACCTTTCACAAAATTTTATCATCATTCCTTATGCAATTATCCACTGGGACCATCTAAGACTAATTTTGGATCAAACCAAAGTAATTTCAGTTACTAAAACTACTGAATGCTTTCAGTCACTTTAACAATGAGAAGCATACTTTTGGTTTTGGATTTGTTGGAAGCTGTAGCTCAAACCCCCATTCTTAGTGGGTTTAATTTCTCTGTCAAGACTACATATCCAGGAGGAAATTATTTGGCTTATCCTATGAAGTAAAGCATAGATTTTTTGGTGTACCATGGGAAAGGCATCTGGAACCTTGCACAGGAGATCTATCCTAAGAGAAGGAGTGGGAATTAAAAATCTCATGAGACAATATATAATAAGGAGACACAACTTGATATCAGTCAAAAAGACTCATTTAGAAAACAATTTGAGATGGTTTCAGAAGTAAAAAAGAAAATATAAGTGGTTTAGGTAATCAAACAGGCATATATAAAAGAAGTTTCATGCTATATACATACTTAATGTGCTGAGATGATTCATTTATGGTCATAAAAGTGGACAGTGGAAGAAAATTAGTGGTTTTGATTCACACACTAGAGCAAGTCATTTTGAAAATTGATGGTGGCATATTCTGGTTTTGGTTAATTACCCATTGACATATTTATGCACCTTTTCCCCTCAGGAATGTGAGCACCTCTATGTAAAGCTACTGTATTGAAAATGTAAGTAAAGAGCTTCTACACATCTAATAGTTAATAGCGGATTTTGCATGTTGGTTTTTATCTACCAAGTTTATATTTAGTTCCACCCAAATCTTTCTTTAGAGGAACTAAATTATAATCTTCTCTTGATCAAATAAGAAAGGCCATTTTAATCTTGTTTTCTTACATCCAAAAGAGAGGAAATTTTACCTCTATCTTTTCTATTCCATTTTTGAGGGTCAAGACAGAAAGTTAATAACTTTGTCTTGCCCATTTGCTCTGACAGCTGGTGGTCAATTAGTATTCCCTCATCCTGTAATTGGAATCGCTGATTACAAACCACTGTTGCTAAGACTCAAATATTGTGGCTCATTTGCAATTTCACTGCCAGGTGAGATTAAGGGAAATGTCCTCCCGGTTAAGCCACCAGAAGCTGTGCCAAACTATAATCTGTCTTTTGCATACATCAGAGACCTACAAACACAGCAGAATGATTGTATAAGCAGCAGCTGCAAGTTAAAGCTGCATCAAATTCTTCAAACATATGTACTTTGCCAGATATTCAACCACTCTTGCAAATACCAGTACTTCATTACTTGGCAAGTTTTCTAAGACATACAGCTAAAACAAAGTAGAGGAATACCAAAGTGTCCACACAATATGTAAGAGATTTTTTTTAACAACATACAGATAATAATTCTGAAACTGCTATTGATGAGATTAAAATTACTTTTCCTTCTGCATTGAGGCTTCACAATACCTAATATTGAATCCTGATAAACACTGCATTAGTAGAAAATCCAATTTCTTAAGTAGCTTTTCCATGAAGAAGTATTTCATGGAAGTACGTCACTTAGCAAAATGATATCATGCTACCCATTTACCAAAACAGGTATAGCTGAAACTGAACGTTAGCCATAAAGTAAAGTTCATGGAGTGTAAGGGAAAAAATGAGGGTAGGGAGCTTATTAAAAAAATCTCCTGAGTAGTGAGGTCTAAGATGAGCAATATGGTCACTTTGCAGATGATCAATACTTTTTTTTTTCTCTCAATATATCTTCATTTTTAATTCCACACTCCTTTCTAAGGAGTCTTGTTTGACAATTGATCTTTCCAAATACTGCCTTTTATACATTTTTAGTGTGATTATTTCAACTAGAAATATTACAGCATTCTAGGCATTAACCAGGGAATCAGGAGACTGTGGTTCTGTGGTACACAAATATAAACTCCTGATCTGATGATTAATTCCTTTTTCTAATTTTTTTCTCTTTGTCTCACTCTGTTTAAATTAGAACTTCTTTAGGACTAAGACCTTCTCATTATGTTTTTGCTACCATGTCTCAGCACTTTGAAGAGCAATGAATGGGAGCTACTTAACACAGTTCAGGCAATAACTGGTAGCTGTAGTTCCAATGTTTGCCTCATTCTTTCAGAGGACAGTACTTTGAAATGTGCTTAAACATTTTCAGGCTTTCAATGTTTTCTTCAATTTCCAGAAGACCTTGTTGAAATCTCCATCTTTATTAGTCTGAAGTGAGCTGCTCATTGAAAGCAATCAATGTGTTTAATGTTCTGATATGTGCAATAAGTAATATTACTGATCACTTCAGAGCAGTCCTTGCTTCATTCTGAAATGTGTCCATAACAGCTCAAAAAAATTCCTAACAGACTATGTCACAATATATACTGCTGTCCTCATGCTTGAAATCCTTACCAATCTCCTATCCTCTTACATTTACATGTAGGGCTGACATGTTGAAATGTGCATTTGTTAAGGTCCAATGTGTCCGTCATTTCAAGTGACACAAATTGGCTTTAACTGAATGATGTTTTCCAGTGATCTCTCATGGACTCTGGCTGCTTATACATCAAGTGTTGCAGCTCGCCTGACCAAACTATAAGGAGGAACTGAGTGTCAGAGTTGTTTACTTCTCCTGCTTGTCTTCAGAATTTTGAATTAGGAGATTGAATGTTGAATAAACATTACATCTACTGAGGAGATTATCTTGCTTCGGTTAGCAAGTAGGATGTGAATAGTCATGGACTGGTCTGTGATGAGAACATTAAACTCTCAACTATCCCAGAGAGTATATAAAGAAGTGCTTGTAAGTCAGTATCTGGAACAGAGAGTGGAGAAATAAGATGCAATATGCGTAAAGTTTTGAATGTTAGCACTAGTGATGAGAAGAACAGAGACCCATTAGAAAAAGAATGCTTGAGAGAGATAGAAAATTATAGGTGAGATAAACCTATTCCCTACTTACAAAAATCTTTGCTAAAAACTGAGCAGCCCTATACTGTTTCTCAGCAATAGAGCTGGGTCTTGTCACTACTGAAGACATCTCCTGGATGTGTAAATTAACAAAAATATCTATTTATACCTTAAGATTATCACTATTTCCACTTATGGTTCAATAATGAGGGACACATAAGTATATATTCAATAAAAACATCTGATACTGTTCTTACAATGATGTTGTTACTGTGTTTGCATCCAATTTATTACTTTTGCACAGAGCCATAAAATAATAGCAAAACAAAAAAAAAAAGTATTTTTCTGGGTAGTACACAAGTGAATGATGGGCCTTTTAGGTAGATTCAGAGAACACATTTTCAAACAGGGCAAATCAATTTAAAGTATTGGATATCAAAATCTTATCTATGTGTTTTGAAAATTTAATTCTAGATATTTTTACTACTTCTAATATTTTAATTTGTGTTTATATATATATATACCATAATATCTTCTTTAGAAGCAACATGAAAAGGACAGAAAATAGATTAGTATGGCTTATCCAGTCCCTGAAGTGTATTCTTGTAAACGAAGGGAAGAAGGTAGCCCTTCTGCAGAAGAAAGCACCTCATAATACAGAAATCCAGAGTATACAAATCACATCCCAAGAGGCTTTGTTTGCACCTATTGAAAAGAACCTTGTGAAATAACTTAGATATAGATATGCACACTGTATATGTCTGGCATTAGTTTAGATAAATAATGGCAAACTGCTTTAGCTTTTGCATATTTTTTGATACCACTACACTATACCATAAGACTATCAGTGACTGGAAAACTGTTTACAGTTCTATTTTTTTTCTTCTTGGCTATAACTACTTTCTGGAAGTGCTACAGACCTTAGAGGACTTGCATTTTTATTCTATTGTTAGTAACACATCATGAGTTTTTCTTTCTTCTTTTTTTTTAATTAATTGTGTTTCAATTGCGTAATATTCCCATTTAAATTCAAAATTGTTTAAAATACTTGTGTGTTCTGATACATTTGGAATTTCCAATTCAGAAATTAAAATGCACCAACAGGTTAAGACACTATTGCCTGTTCAGCCATATGGAACTTAAACTAAAATTCTGGTAATTCATTTAGATTTCTTGCTTCTGCCAATGGTTTTATCCTTGACCTGGAAGGACCACATACTCTAGGGATTAGTGGTAATTACGTTTCAGTTTAAGATCATCTCCATAGAGCAAAGACTTCCAATTGAATCATACTGTGCTGAACTGCATGAAAATTATGCCAAAAAAAAATGTGAATACTTTAAAAGCAGTTGTTCATAAAAAGATAAGTGGTAGAATGTATTCTACTGCAAAACAAAGTTAGCTACAAGAAAGGTAACTACTGTTTTCCTGGGTAATTTTTTTTTCAAGTTTACTACTTCTACAGAAACTTACAGAAAAAGTTACATCTTGTAGATAAATATTCAAAGATTAGGAAAAAGGAAAAGAGGTAATGGGCACAAACTTGAACATAGGAAGTTCCATCTAAACATGAGGAGGACCTTCTTTACTTTGAGGGTGGCAGAGCACTGGAA
>JAVFHW010065373.1:0-11909 GCA_032159205.1 Eurystomus glaucurus suahelicus
CGCTGACTTCTTGCCAGGTTGCTGTTCTGTGGAATTTGCTCGTTAGGCCTCTTGTCTCCTTCGCTCCCCGGGACTCTTCAGCCTCAGGGCTTCCCAGGCTCTTTCAGGGAAACATCATTTTCTGCTCAAGGCTAAGGTCCATCCCTGAGTCCTCAGACCAGCTGTGGACTCCCACAACAGACAAAGCTCTGTAACTCTATTCGTAACAATACAGGGTGTGAAATTCCACAGGACTGTGAAATATATTGGTAAACAGCATGTTGCTCATGTACAGAAAAGTTGTAAAGCAATGTAAAAGTTAAGACCTGAATATCCACATATACTTACATATGCATATTGTAGAACTGTGGCATATAAAAATTAAGGATATAATATTTTCACTATTTTTTCAGAATTTTTATGAGTATTGTTTCGACTGTCTTCCCTGATATTCATAGCATACTACACAGAAAAGAAGTATACACAATACTATATTATTTCTCAAGTAAAATTGGGAATTGGACATATCTTTCATACACCTTTAATTCAATACCTTCATAAAAGTGCATATGGATATTTTCTACTGTATAGCTGTGGAATAGCACACAGGGTACAGTTATATCCTCCTGGGAACACTGATCAAATCCACTTTAACTAAAAAAATCTTGGATGATTTGCAGCTATGTCATCTGACTATTGAAAAGATACTAGGGAGCAAGGAAGGAATTCCTCTTTCCCATGGCCTGGCTCATATGTGAGGAGCTACCCTGGCATTGGCACTGTTTCCATAGAAGACTTGCTGCATCAAAGCTCACCATCTGAAAAGTACTGCTGAGTGATTGTCAACACCTGGAGACCTCTCGACTGGCCTCTTTCCCTTTCAAACTAGACCTTCCCTCAGCCGACTGCATGCCCAGAGCTGCCTGGCCACATGCCTCACTCCCGCCTGTTGCATAGCTCGGTCCACATCCTGCTCAACACAACAGCAAAATCCCAGAAGGGCTCTACTGAGAAGACTGGCTTTGTCACCGACCACTAGGAAGTCAAAGATTTTCAGTTCCCAGAGTCAGGTGATCTAGCCTAGCATGCCCAGCTAGACTGTCCATGCAGCCCCAGGCACATCCTGAGGGCACTTTGTCCCAGCCTGACAGCACTGCATAAGACAGGCTTGCTACGTACCACTGAGTGTAGGACCCTACAGAAAAGCAGCAACAGCTACTCAAGCAGATAAAAACTCAGGGATAACAGTGGATGAAAAATTGGACATGAGCTGGCAATGTGAGCTTGCAACTCAGAAGGCCAGTTGGATCCTGGGCTGCATCCCCAGCAATGTGAGCAGCAAGGCGAGGGATGGGATTCTGTGCCCCTCTGCTCTGCTCTGGTGAGACCCCCCTGCAGTGCTGGGTCCAGCTCTGGAGACATCAGCACAGGAGACACAGGAACCTGTTGGAGGACGTCCAAAGGAGGCTCACAAAAGTGATCTGACATCTGGAACACCTCTCCTATGAAGAAAAGCTGAGAGAGGAAAGGTTCAAGACGACCTTCTTGTGGCCTTTCAGTACTTAAAAGGGACTTATAAGAAAGATGGAAAAAGAAATTTTATCAGTGTCTGTAGTGACAGGACAAGAAGGGATTGTTTTAAATGCAAAGAGGGTAGATTTCAAATAGATTTAAGGAAGGGAATATTTTCTGATGAGTGTGGTGAGACACTGGAACAGGTTTCTCGGAGAAGTTACATGCCCTACCATTGGAAGTGTTCAAGGTCATGTTGCATGGGGCTTTGAGCAACCTAATCTCGTGAAAGATGTCCTTCCCCACAGCAAGGGTGTTGAACTAGATGATCTGTAAACTTCTTTTCTAATGCAAGCCATTATATCACTCTACTTAATACTTAACCTGCTGCTACCAGAGTTTTCCTGGAAATGGGAGACCAGAGCTCCCTCCCCAACCTAATGCGAGAAACCCCTCAGATCTCCCATCCTGAGAGAGGTCTCAGCCATCCCTGCTCCTCCCCATGCTCTGATCTGCCAAGGCCCTCCTGTCACCTCCTCAGCCAGGAAAAATAATCCACTGGGGTGCCACGTACCTCAGTTTAGACAGGGTAGTGCCTGATGCTGGATATTACCTTGGACCCCATGCATCATTTTTCAACCTTGTCCCTGTGTCCCTGACCTCCTTCAATAACCAAAATGGCAATGACCAGGAGAAGAGTGTGTTTCGATCTGACAGTATTTGAAGTAGCTCAAGTGACAGTGCCCTTTCCCTAAAACTGCATGAGTCACTCTCTAGGACTAGCAGCAAATCCCCCTTTCTCAGACTATCAGGACTGTTTACCACCTCTAGTGCTCTGATACAGGCAGCAACTTGTTGATAGCTTTCATTGCAGGAACTGCATGAATGTGTAAATGTGCAAGATACTAGTTTCTGGGAGTTGTGGGTAAGGAAGGGCTGAATCTGTCTTTGCTTTTTTCCCAGATGGTGATTTTGACAGTGGGAGCATGCATATGGAAGACAGGATTTAGCTGAGACTGTGGTTTGTTTACACTAGAGGAATCAGAAAGAATGGGATGGCAGTAGGCCTCCAGAATTCTGCAGGAGCAGAAATTTCTGCAGGAATGGGGAAAAAACTTGGTTGATTTATAGACTCTGTAATGACCTGTAACAACTCCTTGTGAAAAGGACTATGAACATTTAAATGGTACAGATTCCTACAGGCCCAAATCTTTGTCTCAGCAATTTGATTTATGTATGGCACAGATTGAATGTCAGATTTGGAAAAAGACATAAGAAAGAGCTGAGGTCCTTTCCTAATTGTCAGTATGGATGCTTTCTGATGGATTAAACCATCATCAAAAAAAGAAAGGAGCATCTGCTTTTCAGCTGCACTGACCTACATTGCAGAAATCATAGCACACATTATGAAATACCCTTAGCACAAATCACAGCATACATTATGACATACCCTTAGCACAAATTCATCCAGAGGCTTATAACATTTATTGGAGAATCCCCTACTTTTTTGCCATTTCAAGTGTACAGATGTGCACATGTGCCTGAGTGTATGTACACTTTTCGTCATGCATCAGAAGTGACCTCACATTTCTGAGACCCAGTAGTTCAGTGAGACTGCAGCCTCCTATTGCTGTGACCAAGTCTTTGTCTCTTGGCCAGTCATCTTACCATATCTGTGACTCTCAGGTACCAACACTATCACACTGAAGGACCCAGATTCCTCCTCTGCTTTTAGAATTTTACCCACACAACCACCAAACCTTTTTAGTAATTATTATTTCCACCTTAGTGGTCTGCTTAATGTATTGCTCTTAGGCATTTCTTATAAGCTTCACACCATCACATGGGGAAGATAAATGTTGTCATCCCCATTGTACAGCTGAGATGGCTGCAGCGCAGACATACCAAGCAATCCTCCCTGGGTCATACAGTGAGTCGGTGGGAAAGCCAGCAATAGAATCCATAAGTCCTGCATCCAAGTTCTTTAAGTGCCTTGACTAGTCCAGATTCCCTCCTTAACACCCTTGTCAAATTATTTATAGGAGATGTATTCATATAGTCAGTAAGACATCAAAATTTTCTAATTATATCTAGTCATGTCAAATGACAATTATGCCCTTAGTTCAGTTTGCCAGACAATGCTCTACCAAAGAAGGTTTGCCAAAAATTCTTTGACCGAAGAAAGAGTAGGCATCTGTAGCATCTGCAGCCTAGATCGTATAAAACGTCCCTGTGACAAGTCTGCTCTGTCTCCACAGAAAGCTCCAAGGTAAGTGTATGGCGTCCACAGTGTTGCAGGAAGAGGATGGTGCTCTTCTGTGCCACAGCATTGCTGCTGCCTCCAAGGCTCATTTCCAGGAGGACACTCAATGCTCATCTCACGTTTTAAATCTGCTTTCAAGGTACCTGCACATTTTCACTCTGGATTTCTGTGCAGCAGCAAGTAGGGAACTGTCATTTCTGTTTTACAGCACTGACAGCCTGCAAGCCACCCATCTGGTGCCACGAGAGGTAAGAACCTGACTTACTAATTCCTATAGGGCAGAGGAAGATCCTTTTGGGTTTCTTTTGGGATTTCTGTGCAGCTGAGTGAATGGTCATTGTTTCACCTTGTATTTTCAAACCAAGTGTGGTCACAGTAGAAGGTACTGGGGTGCCCAAAGCTGGTAAGGTTTTCAAGTGAATCATAGAATCATAGAACAGCCCAGATTGGAAGGGACCTTGAAAGATCATCTGGTCCAATCTTTAAGTGGCTGCATTTGAAGTCTCTGCCCACTGATGGCAGACCAGAACATATCCATGAGCAAGTTCTTCAGTTCTTCTTAATTGACCTTACAGGGAGTGAGGTGTGCTGGCTACCCACCTTTGCCATGGCAGCAGTAGAACAATAAGCACAATGGGAAAAAAAGTGAAAAATTCAACATTTTGTGTCAAAGCATGTGAATTAATGTGTCATTTTATCCAAAATTTACCATGAAACCACTAAAGAAGTAACAGTACTAAGAGCTGTAATATGAGCAACTAAGCTCTGCTTGTCATCTCTGTAAAATGCAACATTTGTTACTCTTACTGCTCTGCCTGTTCTGTACCTCTCAAAAAAATGGAAGCTGCAGTCCTCTTCTGTAAGCTACCAGCTGTTGCTGCAGGGACAAATGAAGAATTATCATATTACGCTCTCATTTTAGTACAAATACAACACAATATTTAAAGCTGTGTGAATATTAGGTACTTCTCTCTATACAGGATAGAAATACAGAAATGTTTTCCTAAACTGCCCACTGATTTTTTACTGTGAAAAAAAAAAAAAAAAAGAAGAAGAAAAGTAATTTTTCAGAGAAATTATTACTGGCTTTACAATTCCATACTTTTAAAATTCCTGAGTAGGTCTTTGAATCTTTGTGTTTAACTTTGTTTTCCTCTAAAATTATATTAGATTTTTAAAAAGCAAAAGAAAATTATAGAAATGGAGCTATGTCAACGTGTTTTGGAACAACTCTTCATTTGACAGGCATTGTAGCCATTTGTGCCTGGATACAAGAATTCACTAGAATTAGAATTATAATTATAATTGTATCATCAGTATAATAATACAACTGTTGAAGAGATGGAAACTGAGCCATTAAGCTGCTCAAGTTGTCTGAATGCCACTCAAGACAATGGTGTATGAGCCTTCTGAGCTTTCTGAACCAATACCACTTTGGAAGAAACTACATTATAATAAATTCAAGTGAATTTCAAAAGACTGCATAAGCAGCTGAAAGGAATTTTGAGCTTCTTAACGCTACAGTATATTGCCTAAATACTTGAATAGTAAGTGACGATGGATTATTTCAAATGCAGTTTCAGTACAGTGGACCCGAAGTGAAATGACATCCTAAAGTATAATATTCACTTTTTCCATAAATGTTGCACCACATCCATGCAAAAACACACAATAATTTCCAAAAAAAGCTATGAATAGTATTAACATAGTATCTTTCTTTTCCCATCCTTTCTTTTACCTAACAAGTGCTTAGTTTTTGACACATTTGAACAACATATCTGCTCTTGCACAGTGTTCTCTGCTGACAAGCCCCTCCATAAACTGCAGCCATGTCATCAGACTCTGAGATGGCCATCTTTGGGGAGGCAGCTCCTTACCTCCGGAAGTCAGAAAAGGAGAGAATCGAGGCACAGAACAAGCCCTTTGATGCCAAGTCATCCGTCTTTGTGGTGCATCCCAAGGAATCCTTTGTGAAAGGGACAATCCAGAGCAAAGAATCAGGGAAGGTCACTGTCAAGACTGAAGGTGGAGAAGTAAGTGAAAAACCAGACTGAAGAACAGCATGTAATTCCCACTCTGGGCTCTCAGCTGACATAGATGCATCTCTTTCTTCATCTGACAGACGCTGACAGTGAAGGAAGATCAAATCTTCTCCATGAACCCTCCCAAGTATGATAAAATCGAGGACATGGCCATGATGACCCACCTCCATGAACCCGCTGTGCTGTACAACCTCAAAGAGCGTTATGCAGCCTGGATGATCTACGTAAGTAGCAGCAGCAGTCTTCCTTTGGGTGGCTTGCAGAAACTTCTTGCCAGTCTAAGTGGAAGCCAACGTGCTGTCTCCCTTCCTTGCAGACCTACTCGGGTCTCTTCTGTGTCACTGTCAACCCCTACAAGTGGCTGCCGGTGTACAACCCGGAGGTGGTGTTGGCCTACCGAGGCAAGAAGCGCCAGGAGGCCCCTCCACACATCTTCTCCATCTCTGACAACGCCTATCAGTTCATGCTG
This sequence comes from Eurystomus glaucurus suahelicus, assembly GCA_032159205.1. Taxonomy (NCBI): domain Eukaryota; kingdom Metazoa; phylum Chordata; class Aves; order Coraciiformes; family Coraciidae; genus Eurystomus; species Eurystomus glaucurus. Next base: position 6,266 of record JAVFHW010065373.1, read on the forward strand.
ACTGGTGAGTGGATCTATCTGTCTCGGGAGGATTGTACCATGAAATACTCTGAGTGCCTGTCCTATCTCAGTAATATGAGGAGACTTTTTCAAAGCCTTCATGGTTCTGATGCATACATACTATTTTCTTTTACTATCTTTACACGATGGTGAGATGTTGTGAAGGTTCTTTAGTTGGTTGGCTGGTGGTGGTTTTTTTTTAAGTCCAACTGACAGCATGGAATTGAAAACACTAAACTTACCTGGCTACATTTCATTCTTTCTGTGTGGTTCAAGGAATTTTAAAAACTGTATTTCTGCCTCTTCCACAGATCGTGAAAACCAGTCGATCCTGATCACGTAGGTACCCTCCCTGCTTGGGACCCTGAGGGGCTGCCCAGTGCCAGGAGACCTCCTGCCTGACCACACACTCTCTGCTTCTCCCTTTGGTTTGACAGCGGAGAATCCGGTGCAGGGAAGACTGTGAACACAAAGCGGGTCATCCAGTACTTTGCAACAATTGCAGCGAGTGGGGAGAAGAAGAAGGAAGAGCAGTCAACAGGCAAAATGCAGGTAATTAATAGATGTTGGCTGGAATCAATGCTTTCCCCTCTTCCTGACGTGAGTTTTGGAAGGGATAACCAGCAGAAATTACTGCCCTGCAGGGAACACTTGAGGATCAAATCATCAGCGCCAACCCACTGCTGGAGGCCTTTGGCAATGCCAAGACCGTGAGGAACGACAACTCCTCACGCTTTGTAAGTTGTTTAACCAAATGACTCCTGAAAAATAATAAACAGAAATATAGGGTAGTCATTCTTTTCTTTGTTCAACAATTGTGTTTTCAAGAGTAAGACTGAAATTTCTTATCCTAAAGTGATTCTTCAGATTTCATAAAGAGTAATTCTATGACAAAATTTAATTCTGCCTTGCACTGAGATGCAAATGAGAATAACAGAGCCTATCCTCTTTCTCCTCTAATGTACTTGAGTGTTAAACAATAATTTTGTTTATTTCTGTTCATTTGCTATAAGACAGACAGACAGTGTGTCAGGAAGAAAGGGAGGGTTGTTAGTAAAGATAGGAAAGAAAGAGAAAAAGAGAGCGGGGAAATAAGCATGAAAAAGGGAGGGAGGGTGTGTGAGGGAGACAGAGAAGGAAGGCAGGGACGCAGGGAGGTAGGAAGGAAGGAAGGAAGGAAGGAGGTGGGGAGAGAGAGAACTTCTACTTGAATAATATTATTCCTTTATGTCAAATTTAATTAATCAGAATTGAAATGGCTTTTTTGATAACAAGACAGATTTAAGCAGATGAATTGGTTAAATGGCTATTTCCATAGCATTAAGGTGACTGCTTTCTGCATGTAGTATATAGTTAGAAGAATTTGGCTAATGAAATCCACCCATTCCTTCCCATTTGTACATTCAACATACATAAAATATAGAGCCGTGTCCCTGTTGATTATTTTCATAGTTAAAAGTGTCAAAGATGACTTTATATCGATGCTGGAAGTAGAGCTGATTCTTAAGAAAATAGAATAGAAATAGATTTCTCTAAGCAGAAATCTTGTGACCAGTGGAGTAAATGGAAAAATTCTTCATTTCAGATATATTTTTATGATGTAAATCCTAAGAGGCTTTTTTTCCTTTAAAGGGCAAATTCATCAGAATACATTTTGGTGCCACAGGAAAACTAGCTTCAGCTGATATTGAAACATGTAAGTCACTTCCCTGAACTGCTCACAATTCATCCATTCACCCATCTATCCATACAACACCTTTTCACCCAACATGTATCCTGTCTTCCCTGTTTTTCTTCCCATCTTCTCCCTTTTTGTTTTTTGGTTTTTGGGGTTTTTTTATTGTTTCTTCTTCTTTCTGATTAAATTTTCCCTCCAGATCTGCTGGAGAAGTCCCGAGTCACTTTCCAGCTTAAGGCAGAAAGAAGCTACCACATATTCTATCAGATCATGTCCAACAAGAAGCCAGAGCTCATTGGTAGGAAGAATGACTAACTTGGAGGAAGATTGCTCAACAACAGCTCACACAATTACTTGCTTGACTAAACTAAGCCTGCATGTCCCCTCTTCTTGCTTTCAGACATGCTTCTCATTACCACCAACCCATATGACTATCAATTTGTGAGTCAAGGTGAGATCACTGTTGCCAGTATTAATGACCAGGAGGAGCTGATGGCTACAGATGTAAGTAACAATTAAAAATGTTGTGCCTATTGTCATCTCTCCCAGACAAAGATTTTATTCTGTTGTTCTTATTGCAGAGTGCCATTGACATCCTGGGCTTCAGTGCTGATGAAAAAACAGCCATCTACAAGCTGACAGGGGCCGTCATGCACTACGGGAACCTGAAGTTCAAGCAGAAACAACGAGAGGAGCAGGCAGAGCCAGACGGCACAGAAGGTATCAGTGAAGTCTGTATTAGCGTATGCGTCCACAGTTCTCTCCTGGTCCACCACAGTTGTGGATAGCGCAGCCTGCTATTATATGTGCAGCCTGTGATTATACTAAAGGCTCACTGAGAAGAGAAAAATTTCTCAGAATATATATTTCTGGTTCCTTTTTTAAAGAAAAAGAAGACATTACAGTCAGTATTAGAACTTCTTCACAATTCATGTTATTCAGGCATTTTGCCCAGGTAAAAGGAAACTTTCCTTCAGTTTCTTTTGTTTTGGAGATTCAAACCCATAACTGTCACTACATAGTGGTATTATTTGAACACCAGTCTAAGTGAAGCATAGGTACTGTATGCTTAGGCAAGAACTGACTTGGATTTCTACTTCTCAGCTAACCACTTAATCATGTAAATGTTATATAGTACATACATGGTTTAAAATTGCTAAGCCTTGTCTACTTCTTCCAAAACTCTCAGGTCCAGCTTTTGAACCTGAATGAAGGAATATGCCTCCCTTTCTGCTATGACTATAACAATATGTTTCCAGAAAGGGGCATTTCTTCCTTATTGCCTCTAATTCTGGAATGCATGCTCCTTTAGGGTTACAGCTGCTGCCAAAGAATACAGGTAGCCCAGGTACTTAAGTGTATGCTTTGGATTATGCTCAGGTGGCCAACCTGCTAGCATTGGTGCTTTGTCAGCTGGCTTATAGATATCAATTTGCTCTGGACTGAAGCAATGAACTTCAGCTTTCAGGATTAATTTTTAATAAAAAAATCTCTAATAAAAAATTTCTAGATGCTTCTGTGAAGATTTTTAAGGACAAAAATAGCAATTAGGTGTACTCCTCTGAAAAGCTTTCAAAACAAAGATGTTTTTTGTTATAATGACTGTCATGCTTCCTCTGAGATCCAGTGAGCAGAATTTGATCACAAGGATATTCAATGTTGCAGTCACTTTGTAAAGTGTTCATCACTCAAAGTTATACGTATCTTGCTAGTCTTAATTCTTCCATCTCCTTGTCCTTCTACTTAGTTGCTGACAAGGCTGCCTACTTGATGGGTCTGAACTCAGCAGACCTGCTCAAGGCCCTCTGCTACCCCCGAGTCAAGGTTGGGAATGAATATGTGACCAAGGGTCAAACCGTGCAGCAGGTAACAGGAAGTTGGTGATTGGGAACCTCCAGCTTGTATCACTTACTATTTGCTCCAAATATTGTTTTTCTTCTTCTCCATTCTTTGTTTTAGGTGAACAATTCAGTGGGTGCTCTTGCAAAGGCTGTCTATGAGAAGATGTTCCTGTGGATGGTTGTTCGTATCAATCAACAGCTGGATACCAAGCAGCCCAGACAGTACTTCATTGGTGTTCTGGACATTGCTGGCTTTGAGATCTTCGATGTAAGGATTCCAGGTTTGAGGACAGCTCTCACAGAGCAAGATTGCTATATCAGAGGATTTCCAAGTAATATCCTTCTGAAGGTTTAACATTTGCAATTTTCTGGAAAAAACGCCTTCATTTTCCTTTGTAGCACAGAGCAATATCCTAAGAAGCTTTAGCAGTACAAGAACAGAGTTCTTCTATTTATGTAGAAGTGACAAATATAATCATTTATGCTGTAATATTTTAACAGTTAATGTTAAACTTAATGTTAACTTAATGTCAATGCTTAAAATTAATAATGAAAAATTAAAAAATAAATTATTTAAATAAAATTAATAATTTTATATAAGAGCTTCTAGAGCAGAACTACGGTTTGTAGATCCATTGACAAACATGTAACAGGTTAAAGATGTGTAAATTATTTAAAGAACCATGGAATGAATAGATAAGTGTTTAATCAGATGTATCAAGTGTTTAAAAATTTGAGACCAGGACATACACTCATCTTTTTGGTTAAACAAAAAAATACCAAAGTACTTTATTAACTTTAGGAGATTGACTAGAAATATCTGCCCTGGAAAAGTTTCCATTTTCATTATGTAGGCATTTTTTCTGTGGAGCGGTATACAAGTATGTATGGTGCAGTCCTGATAATACAGTTGCATTCTAACTGGGAAGATTTATAAAGGGTTGAGAACTCTGCATGTTGATGATGGGTTGTTGTTTTTCCACTGGGCAGTTCAACAGCCTGGAGCAGCTGTGCATCAACTTCACCAATGAAAAACTGCAACAGTTCTTCAACCACCACATGTTCGTGCTGGAGCAGGAGGAGTACAAGAAGGAAGGAATTGAATGGACATTCATTGACTTTGGGATGGACCTGGCTGCCTGCATTGAGCTCATTGAGAAGGTAAATTTTTAATTCAAAGTGTCATGTACTTTCAGGACCTCATTATTTTATAATGAAAATGGTTAAATGTTATTAAAAAAAAAAAATCTCTTCCATAGTTAGTTTCATGCATGAAACTAACATGGATATGAATATCAGATTAATGATATTGTTGGAATATCTCTTCATCTATACTATTGCTTATTAGAGGTACTACAAAGTCCACAGATTTCTATGGAAGTCGTGCCTCACACACCTTCTCTGTGTGCAAGGTATCCTCACTTGCTTGATTAAAGGATATTTTTTTCAAAAACAAAGAGCAGCTCCCAGAGTAAAAAAAAAAATATTTTCCTAAGGTTTTAAAGTATACAAATATGGACTATACATTTCTTTCTAGATGGTTCATAGCAAAGTAAGTACAGACAACACAGTCAGTGCCTGACCTCTGACTGCAAGAAACTGAAAGAGATTTCTCCTAGTGATATATAATTTAGGGTGTATATTTAAAATACAAAACCTGAAGCAAATATACAATGGATACATGTGTGAAAGATATTTTTAAATATAATCTTTATTCTTCTGATTTTTTGACCTTTTTTTTGGCATGAGAAACTTTCCTAAATCACTGTGCCTGAGACAAGTATGAGACAAGTAGGTGAATCTTTTAAACATAATTTATGGAAAGGAATTTTCTTCATGGCAAGGGAATTGGTTTGTTTTTCAGCTGCCCATCTTACATTCCCTTTAAGAGTGAGTTGTGATCATATTATTCTACAGGCACTCTCTCTTTTACTATCTTTCAGCCCATGGGCATCTTCTCCATCTTGGAAGAGGAGTGCATGTTCCCCAAGGCGACTGACACCTCTTTCAAGAACAAGCTCTATGACCAGCATCTGGGCAAGTCCAGCAACTTCCAGAAGCCCAAGCCTGCCAAAGGCAAGGCTGAGGCCCATTTCTCCCTGGTGCACTATGCTGGTACAGTGGA
>JAVFHW010065374.1:0-11231 GCA_032159205.1 Eurystomus glaucurus suahelicus
GGCCGTCAACTAAGCCTCAAAGTCTGGATTGTTCACTGTAATTAAGTCATGTCCTCTCTCACTCAAAAACTCCTCCACAGATGAGTGCTGTAGTCATACATGTTTAGCATGATCTCTATAATCTTCATTAGCATGTGCAGGGGTGTCAACTGGAATGTGCATTTCACAGGCAATGAGGCAAAGGGTAGCTATCAGATTTGATAGCCTTTTCTCAGAAACAAAGAATCATGCAGGTTCCTGTTATCTTGTTGTCCTTGCTGACCAGAAGCAGGGCTGTCTTGCCTCAGCAGGGCCCTCTCCTCTGCATCCTGTGATAGCTAGGTGACTCTCAACTCCCCTGGGTTGCACTGGAGATAGCAAGGCCTCTTTGTGCACAGAGGATCCCATCTCATTATTCAAATACCGCAAGACTGTAATAGAAAATACTGTTTTCTCTATCAGGCTTAAAAACTTCATATAAAACACCTCTATAAATGTTATTATATTTAATGTAATTTTTTTTATGCAATACTTGAAACATTTTAATAATTGAAAAAAAAATCAGTAAACAGAAAGATCTTCACTTCATCTGCTCAATATTATTAGTATCTTTAAGACCTAGCAACACAGTGGGTTTTTTTCTCAAAAGTCTTTTCTTATATAAATTCTCTTAGAATACATGTGCTTTAAAAACAATAATAACCACTAAAAAATATAGAATGAACAGCTGTCCATTTTGCTTCACAATTAGAATAAAGACCTAACAACTAAAATGTCTTTATCTGGCACACAGGTTCTTGAAGTATAACCAACATTTTGACAACAATTCATATCATCAGGCAAGTAAGGATTAATGCAGTTTTGAGAACATTAACCCTATGCAAGTATGCTTTTTGTCTTTGCTTGCAGAATAATTTCTGCTGAAAATAGCAACAAATGCTCAAATGATTAAGAGAGATTATCAAATATCTAGATGACTATTACAATCCAGAAGAACCAAGTGAGTCTTTTATTTTTTATAACTTTATATATGAACAACTCGGGTGTTCATGTTCAAAGTTATTCCTTTATCAGGAACAGGTCTCATTCTTCACGATACCATAAATTCAACTTATTAACAGAACAGAGGTCACAAATTACATTAAAAAGTTTTATATTTAAAAACAGAGAGTACATATAGACTTGCTGGAGAGTAGGCACAATAAATTTAAAGGTATTTTACTTTTTATTTTTGATTGTTCTCTCCCATCTGCACTTCTATTGTCTTTCCCAGTCCCAGCTGGCTGTCTTCAACTGTCATGTCTCTTCATCTTTACGTATTATATGCAGAGAACTGTGGTCCTATATGGAGCACTGTCCTTGGTGGCAGGTTTATACTATGGTATCCTCCTTATTGACTGCTATGATATAAAAAAAAAAAAAAAAAAAAAGATGCTTCTGTCCCTCCTACAACCCTCTGTTTTCACTGAGATTATATCCTCCCTTCTAATAAATCATCAGCTGCTATTAATTTCAGTTTTGCTTAGAGTTATGGCCTCAATAAAAAAGATATAACAATAACATAATAATAATACAATTAAGAATTTCACACAACTTGCAATTTTGTAAGAAAGGAGGAATAGGAATTGGTCTTCTAATTAAAACAAAAGAAACTCAAAGAGATATAACTTTTTATATTGCAAAAAAAAGAAAAATATTATCACTGTAAAGGCTAAATGCAGGTCTGAAATAAAAATTAATTTTTTTTTTTTTTTTAACCAAAATTTGAAAGCTAAACTGTTGGAATATTTATCTGTGTTATGAAGTACAATTTCTGTATTCACAGATCAAGAGACACAGAAGAAAACTATTTTACCTGGAACTTTCCCCAGCCTTTTCATACTTCTTCATTTGAAATTGCCATTCATCAGACAGAAGGATTAAAAAAGCATCAGGAAGGAAGATTTCTAAATTTCCATTGAAAAGGTGTTTATGGTGTGTCCTATGATTCCTTGATCTCCTTTTTCTCTGAGGCAACGGAGTGTATTCTGAGGGTTCTATAAATACAACATGCCGTAAGAAAACCCAAACTCTTGCTTATTCCAAAGAGACAAAGGACAGAGGGATGGTGGTCCACCTGGATGGATGTAAATATCTGCAATGTAGACATCACTATCACAGCTAGTTACATATATTCCTTCTACAGTTAGTGGAGAGAAAGAAGTGTACCTGAGACATGATACATATCTTTTTAAATAGAAGTTTAAAAAGCATGTAGTGTTACACTCTGAAGTATTTATTTCTCATCACTGATTTTAAAGAGTCCATATACTGTCCTGAGAGGCAAATATCAAGAATACAGCTGTCTAAAGTGATGTGATATTAACCTTAACCAAACTTCTGCAAGAAATTCTAAAAGTTTTTAGGTGCAGTTTAATACTAAACAAGACCATTTAAAATCAGTATATTAAAATGAAACATTGAGATCTGTCAGTGTTTCAATATCTCAATAGGGAATATAGAAACAAAACACATTTTTTTTAATGGTATTGGGCAAAACTCATGTTAAATGTGGGAACTCTTATACCATAGTCATTTTGATTTCACCCAGCTCAAACTGAAAATGGAACCTCATATAATGTACATATAATATATTATTGTGTTCAAATGTTACAACTGATCAGGTTCCAACTCAAGTAAACAAAAATACCATGAATGCCTGCTAGCAATAAATGCGGGGTCAAAAGTCAGAAGTATTTATTTTTCATGTTGGCATTATTCAAATTATAATGAAACTTCACAGAATCATTCCAATCTGTATTGCTTTGTAACTGAAAAGTGTTTTTACTATATCTTTACTATATATTTAATCATTTCAGAATATAATCCAAAGCAGAAAAGTAAGTGGTTCTTCTAGAAGATAGGTAAGAAATAGCAATCTTATTTAAATATCTTCACAGAAAATGAAGTATTCTATTTTTCTGTTGAGGGGGTAGAAACAAAACAATTTGAAAGTGTAAGATCTATAATTAACATTAGGGATCAGTTACATATCTGTAGGCACCAGTGTTGTGGACAAGCTAGTCTTCCTAATTTTGTTTCAGATTAAGAAGGGAGAAATTGACATGTATTGGGCAAAACTCATCTGCACTATTTTAGATGTCTACATTAAGGCAAGATTAATTATGTTCTGGAAATACCCTTTAATTTATTCTGTTAACTATTGAGGCAGCATGGGGAAATCAGCACAGATGTATTTGATTGATTAATTTCTCCTCTTTTGCATCAATATAGGATATTGTCATATCTGTGTCTTAGCAACAGCACAGCCAACAGACTTGCAGCTAAAGGAGGTCACTTTTATGGCTTGTGTTTCCAGAGAAACAAAGGAGCAATAGATCAGCTCTCTCACCATGATCTTCATCAACTTTTCAGTAGAGAAACTGATGATTCAGCCAGCTGACTGAAGTCATTGAACCTTAATCATTCATGGATTTGTTAAATGAAAAATGCTTAATAAGACAGGATGCTAATATGCTGCTAAATTTTCTGGACTTATTTCCCAAGCATGCACACTTTAACTTCACTAAGACTGAGGTAGCTTATTTTACTTTTTCAAAGTAGTGAAAGCTACCTTGAATGAAGGCCTTTTGAAATTGTCCACAATTCAGCTCACTAACTGAAACTGCATGCATTACTTTCCTATATCATAATGTCCTCAGCATCCATCATGCAGGAGCAAAACCTAATTTAGTCATGGGGATGTTACATTCATTCTGACAAAAAATGTCATCAACTTTATCTTCACACTGTGTTGCAAAAATTTCTGAGATGCACACAACTGTCTGTTGATCTCTGATGGTCACAGCAAGTGTCCCTATACAGGTAGGCAGGCCATAAAGATTTAAGGACAGGAGATAGTGTTTTGCCAAGGTTGCCATTTCCAGTGATATAATAATGTACTACTACCTCAGAGTTGATGGATTTCTCCTTTAACTCAAGCTTAATACATTTGCTTAATGTTAATTCACATGAATTCACTTCTTATTGCTGGGATTTTAATTGCCAGTTTCTCTCTGGGATATCACTGTGATGAACCCTGTAGATGGATTTTTATGAGGAGTTGATATCTTAATTACAAACATGGTGAAATAAGTCACTGATACACAACAAAAGACTTTCAGTTGTGCTTTTCTTAATTTAGAAGCAAATCCCAAGCTTTATGATTTATTTCTAAGCTGGTCCTCAGAGAAAGATGCTATGCACAGGCTGCTATGAGAAAGGGTGGGAAGTAAGGGGAATGTCAATTGATTGCTTTCAAAGGAGTGTAACTGTATGTTCCCTTCATTAATTTCTAAATATCTAAAAACCTACTTTTTTAAAGTTAATTGATAGTCATATAAAAAGACTTGTCAAGGGGAGAGTCAGAGCAGCAAGCACATTAATAGAGGAAGTTCTTAGCATACATCATGACCTTCTGTCTTCCTTCCACCTACCAGTTTGCCAGGGAGACAGAATAGCTGGACAAGAACAAGTGTACTGCCCTCCAGGCCTGTCTTTGGAGCTGTCACACAAAAAAAATACATCCTATTCAGCAGAGACGTGTAGAGCAATATTAGGTTGCAGGATTAGTAAGAAACAGAGTTAGAAAGCTAAGAGCTTAATATTACATTCACTGTGGCAAAATAAGTTAAAAATTGAAGTTCTTTGTATTTGTGAGCAAACCACCAAAAAGTGAAAGTCCTCAGGATTTGTGAACTCCCATGTTATGGAAAAAATCTGTTCAGCTAACAACTTCATATACGATTTTACAAAGTTTAGACAACTGCATTTAATTTTATTAAAATATTAAGTAGAACACAGAGAGAGACAAAGAGACAGGTACACAAAGAACAGTGATACAATAGACAGTTCAGATACTCATTATCCTGAGTAGTTACTACAAACCTGTTTGTTACTGGACTATATCTTATTTTGACACATAATTCTCCTAAGAATTGACCCCCTCCTTGTAAATGCAGATCACTTCACAATGTAAACAAATTGGTTTGCAAGGATTGATTGATAAGGGGAAATATGCATTCATCATGCACAACTGTACACCATAGTGGCCTGTAACAGGAATGTGAAAGGGTGACATTTTTCTCTGTCTGTCACTTCCTAGAGCTGGTCAAATACTGGTTTGGTTTAACAAGAACCAATTGTATTACTGTAGCACCAAAAAAAAAAAAAAAAAAAAAAAAAAAAAAAAACTACCAACAAAATATTTCTTACGTAAACCTTAAACAACAGCTTCTTTATCTTCTTATTCCTAAACAACACTAGTGAAGCTTTCAGGCTGATTACTGAATTTTCTAATTTGTAGTCTGTGGAACTTCCACTTTGTGAGAGAATATCATATCTTATAGCAATTCTCTGACACTTTTGTACTTGACTGTCCAGAAAGTAAAGCCTGAATTAAGCTGCAGGTTCTCTCTGATGCTTACTATTTGTAATATTCTTATATAACATAGTACACCTATACAATGTGATGTTTCTATTCCCTTACTTGGTCATATCCTGCAAGAATATGAAAAAGGTCAGCTAGGAGAAAAAGTTAAATCAAAGTAATAAACATATTCTATTATAATATTTATTTCCATAAGACATATTGCTTCACATTCTTCCCAGACCTGACTGCCTATACAGTAAGCTGGACAAGCACAGCATCTCTGCAGTTTTCGAGGCAGGGCAAAAGGCAGGGTACAGATCCAAGCTCAATAGGAGGTCAGCTGCTACAGAGCTCAGCATGATCTGGGAGCTAGGGATAGCGGCTTTCCTGCAGACAATAATTTGCTTTATGTCAGACAAGGATCCTTATGAGAAGTAGTAAAAGAAGGAGGATTTATGACAGCTTTTTTATGTGTGAGAGTCTGTCTCTGTGTGGCAGAAGCTCATACTGAGTGCTGAGTTCAGTAGGAGTAGGGAATTAAAAGCGACATCATTTGCACAAGGAAGATCTTCTTACACTGAAAGGTAGGGTCTTTGGGCTACCACTGAGCTGTGAAATCACTGAGAAGGAAGTTATCAGTCACGGCCACTCACAGAAAGCTGTGGATCACAGCTCCCAGTAAATTCTGCCTTCAAAGGAGGCTGAGTCCTGTGGATGCTGGAGCACTCCCAAGATTTCGTGCCTCTCAGCTTATTCATGCTAACTCTTTTTAAAATTAGGACCCAAGCACATAACAATACTGCCTCATTTCTGCTTTATGGTGTCCTGGAAAGGAATTGTGTTACACATTACATTAAAAAATTAAATATTCTGGCTGAACTCTTAGAAGACCCAGACACTGTGGCTGACAAGCTCAGTTTAGACACAGCTTTTGCTGCTTACAGAAACCAGATCTTGCCAGAAAAAATAGAAGCACTTCACACATGCAAGATGCCATTAATCAGATGATTGGCAGGTTTTTTCAACCCTGAAGAGTGATGACTACTGTTCCCGTTGACCCTTGCAGGTTTGTTTGCAAGGAATTAACACTTTTCCTTTAGTAATTCTGGATAAAATCTTTTCATTATAGAGGAGTCGTTTACTCTTTTTTACCAGAAAAAAAGCACAACAAGAATTCTCCCTTCTTAATGGGTTGTAATAGGGGTTCTGGTGATTCTTTCCAGCATATACATGCTGTACAAAAAGTGAGAAAGGAGTACTAAAAATGTATACTTTAAGTTTGACCTTATTTTATGTTCAAACGTGACATTCAAGTTCCTTGTTCAAATAATCTTAGCAACTGCTAGTAGAATCACGCCTCAGAGTGTCTCTAGGAAAGGAACACAGAAACCCATGATCTATGAAAATACAGCAATTTATACAGATATTTCTTAAAAATATAGGGGATTAGAGAGGCTGCTGGTTGAAATCACATACTGAAATACTAGCCATACTGAAGTCAAGGATTTTAGCACTATCAGTTTCAATAAATACAGCACTTTTTAATGCAGAGTAAATGAGAGATAAAGGTACAACATATCACCTCTTCTTCACTGAAAATCTCTTTGACTGTATGAATCCCAGTGCTCTGCTTTTTTTATGTTTGTTTTGCCTCAATATGTAGGATGCAATATAAAGGCAGTTACTACGAAAGCAGTTGCCTGTTTATAAACACAAATCTTGAATCCAACCTAGATCAGAGACATATCATATGCTGTATCTGTGGCGGACTGTCTCCTGCATGGTACATTGGGTACTGAGTTCTTTTTAAGGCACTGAGCCACAACTGCCTTGACCTATTGTATCATTTATATCTGTCTGGACAGACAACATGCAAAATGAATGCTTTTGCCATTACAGAAATCCATCAGTTTTGCACAGGCATGAATGGTGGACTTGGAGAATCAATCCCTCTTTCTGAAAAGAAAGGGTTCCTGGAAGCTCTCTAATCAAAGTAAGACTAAGAAGAACTGAAAAATTCTTGCATTCCCTTAGGTGTCTATAGGTAAAGCATAGGTTTTTACATGAAAAAGACTGATACTTGAAAATAATTAATTTTCTTTTTTTTTTTTTTTTTTTTTCCTTAGGGGTTGTGGAAAAAGCCTCCTAAAAACAATTTTTTTCTTATTATCAGATCCTTCCAAAATAAAAGTTCTGGCCATTGTCGCTTGTTATATAATCCGACAATAGAGAGAAAAGCTTGGTTCTATCCTCTTTCAAACTAACTTTCAAGCAATTGAATCTCCTGCTAGAGCATCCCTTAGCCTCCTCTTCCCCAGACCAAACAAGTCCAGTGCCCTCAGTTTCTCATCCTAGAACACATGGTTTAGGCCTGATCATCGGAGGGAGAGCCCTCTCAATTTTTTCCATCTTTCCCTTGAATTCTGTGCTCCAAACGGTACACAATATTCCAGGCCTCACCTTCCAGGCATCCTGATGAGAGGAGCCCTCCATCTGTCTGCTGATCACATTTGTACTGAAGCACAATAGGTTGTACTTGCACTTCCTGTAGTAAAAAGTTCATCTCATTTGCAATGAGTGAACTGTTGGCTTACACTCAGCCTGGTGTCTACTGTGTCTCCCAGATTCTATGCAGCCACTAGTTCCTTAGTCTGTATCAAGGTTGAGTTTCTCCTTACTGAAATTCATGAGTTTTTTCAACAGGTTTCCAAAACATTCTGCCAAGGTCTGCCATTTATTGTGTCAGCCACTCTTTCTGCTATAATGCTGTTCCTGCTTACAGTATACTCTTTTTCGTCATCCAGGTAACTGATGAAGATGTTGAACTATATGGACCTCATTATTGATAGTGGAGGAATGCTCATCCAGATGCAAGCTGGATGCCCAGCCATTGTTCAACGTGCTTTTGGCTCAGATATCCAAACAATTTACAATTCACATCCATCTACCTGTCTTTTCTTCCCAGAAGAGAATACGGTGGGAAACAGGGTCAGGAAACTTTCTGATGTCAAGGAACACCACCATCCCCTTGTTTGCATAGCCAATTATTCCACTGAGGATAGCAATCATTTGGTCAAGCATGATTTGCCTTTAGTACACTGAACTGATATTCTGACTATCCTCTTTATGCACTTGGGAATTGATTCCAGCAAAATATGGTTTTTAATATCTCCAGGAACTGGTATAAACTGTCTAGCCTGTAATTCCAGGTCCTCCTACCTGCTTTTAAAAGATAAGCATAATTTCACATTCTTCCTGTCATCAGGAACCTCCCTAGTCACTTCAGGTTTTTTTGTAAAAAAAGCTGGTTTTAGTCTTCATAACATCAACCAAGTCTTTCAGTACCGTTGGCTGAATACTATTCTCATGGATATACTTAAGCTCAGTTTCTTGAAGTAATCCTAAGTATAATACTCTTGCTGCACCACTGCTGGCTGCCCTCTCCTTCCCAAACCCCATAACGGTACACACCATGATCTGGGAACAGAATTCCTGATTACTCAAGTAATGTTTTTAGTGTACTCTTTTCTTATCTACCCTAGTTTCCATCTCTGTTTTAGTTCATTAACAGAACCCCTGCTTAGTTGAGTGGGTTTTCTGCCGGAAATTCTAGTCTTTGTATACAATGGGATGATTAATTTAATAATAATAATAATAATAATAATGATAATAAGAATAATAATAATAACAATTCAGCCAGTTTTCCTGGGCAGCTTTGCCCTTCATGACCTCTTTTCAGGGAGTTCTGCCTGGCAATTCCTTAAATAAGCCAGATTATTCTCTTTTGAGGCCAAGAGTCCTAACTCTGCTGCTTTATTTTCCAGACTCTCTTCAGATCCTGAGCATTGTTCAAATGCTTCTTCAACACCAATAGGCTTGGAGTCATGACCACTTCTCCAAGGAGCTTTTTCCAGTGTTTGACCACCGCCTCAGTACCAGACTTTTTCCTAGTATTCAATATGAACTTCCCTTGGTGCAGCTTTAAGCCATTCCTTCATGTTCTCTCACCACAAACCAGACAGATCAACACATCCCTCTCTCTCTCCCTTCAAGAGGAAGCAATGATACCACTCCTCAGACTCCTCTTCTCTAAGCTGAACAGACTTCTTGGGCAAGGCAGTCTGGAACTGACCACAGTATAATTCTTTCACAACATCCCCAGGATTGCTTCCTCCTAATCTTGACTCAGAGACTGCCAACAGGAATTCTGTACAGTCAAGGAAGTCATTAACACATGACAAAACTTCCCTTTCCTCTTCCCCTTGCCTGTTTTCCTTGAAGTCATAGCCATGTCAGAGTTGTACATGATATCCTGGCCAATCCTTGTGATTCTGATAGTTTTGATAGTTTTATAGCTCTGCACCTGGACTTGCAATTCCTCCTCTCTGCTGGCTGTGCTCCACATGTGAATGTACAGAAGTCTAAAGGAACCCTTTAGATCTTCCCCCTCTGAGCAGTAACATGAAAGCACTCCTTTCTGGGCTTCCTCTTCATATGTCTTCTGCATTTACAACTCTGCCTCTTACTTCTGGGTTTCAGTTCTCATCTTCAAAAACTCCCAACTGGTTTAGCAATCCTGGCTGCAACAGCATATGCCCTTACTTTCACCTTGTGAGAACACCTTCTTGATAGGCTGACATGCAACTGAAAAACCATTAATTATTCTAGGACATTTATAAAATTATAGTAAGAGCCATAAAGGTGCAACTCAGATGAGGAAAATGCCTCATCTAGTGTTTACACAATGTGGACTCAGAAACATGTCTGCAAAAAGGTTTAGCTCTACACAGCATGGAATCAGGGCAGTGTGTTGGAAAGTCATTCCAACCTACTGGCCTTAGTGACAGGTAGCTCTCCTCAAACTTTATTTTTTTAGCAACATAGAGAAGCCTTTCTGATCTGGGCCTTAGCTACATGTCAAGGCTAGAAGGAGCTTGTCCATGCAGTGCAGTGTCACACGATGCAATACCAGCAATAAGTGACTTGGCACTTATGTTTATGATCATGTTTCAGTGAGATCCTTGCAAGAGCAAATCAAACTGCCTCAGATGGGCTCAAACCTCAAAGACAGTTTATTAAAAGAGGTTAACACCACAGCAGTATTGTGGGTTTTAGATTATTCAGATGAAGTGAAACAACTCCTGTCACCTGTTGCTAAGGCCAGTAGCTTGAAGTTGTTAGCCTGGCTCAAGTGCCTTTACACTAATGCACGCAGCATGGGTAACAAACAGGAGGAGCTGTAGGGCATTGTACACCACAACTGCTATGATGTAGTCACCATTACGGAAACATGGTGGGATGACTCCCATGAGTGGAGTGCTGCAATGGATGGCTATAAGCACTGCAAATGGAATAGGTGAGATAGAAAGGGTGGTGGGGTGACTCTCTATATTAGGGAGTGTTTTGACGGCATGGAAGTTAACAAGTGTGATGTACCGGTTGAACGTTTATGGGTAAAGTTGAGGAAGGCCAGTGAGGTGGATATCCTGTTGAGAGCCTGTTATAGACCACCCAACCAGGATGAAGAGGTTGATAAATGATTCTATAGACAGCTGGCAAAAGCCGCAAAATCACAAGCCCTTGTTCTTGTGGGGAACCTCAACTTACCAGACATCTGCTGGAAATATAACACAGCAGACAGGAAACAGTCCAGGAGGTTCCTGCAGTGTATGGAAGATAACTTCCTTTCTCAACTGGTAAGTGAGCCCACCAGGGGAGGTGCCTTGCTGAACTTGTTGTTTACAAACAGAGAAGGTCTGGTGGATGATTTGGTGGTTGGAGGCCGTCTTGGGCTTAGCGATCATGAAATGATAGAGTTCTCAATTCTTGGCCAAGTAAGGAG
>JAVFHW010065375.1:0-38131 GCA_032159205.1 Eurystomus glaucurus suahelicus
GAAGTTCCATCTAAACATGAGGAGGAACTTCTTTACTCTGAGGGTGGCAGAGCACTGGAACAGGCTGCCCAGGGAGGTTGTGGAGTCTCTGTCTCTGGAGACATTCAAAACCCATCTGGATGCCTTCCTGTGTAACCTGCTCTATGTGACCCTGCTCCGGCAGGGGGGTTGGACTAGATGATCTCCAGAGGTCCCTTCCAACCCTGCCATTCTGTGACTCTGTGAAAAAGCTCCAGATGGTCCAGAAAGAACCATGACAGAGCCTATGACTAAATACTAGCACAAAAAGCTGGATGTGATAAGCCAATAATACTTGCAAAGCTTCTTGATTGGCAGCAATCAAGTTAGTGTTGGTGACCACAGGAAGTAACTGCATTTACCTCCAGCTAGCTGGAGCTCTTGTAGAGACCAGCGTGTAGATGTAACACTATAGGTGAAAGGTGTTGAACTGGAAACTGAACAAGACGCTGTACATTGGTATCATCCCCTTGTCTAAGAACCATGGAATGATTATACTAAGAAAGGCTTTTGACATAATAGCAGGAAGAAGCAAAGTTAGATTTGTAAATCTCTGGACCAGTGTCTGTTCCTTGCGAGCAGCTTGATAGGCTAAGACTTCGTTTGAGTTCACTTCAGCAGGTTAGAATGACCTAGACACTTCACATATATCTGGGCCATTGTTTGAGACCAGTTACCTTGGTCTGAGAAACTGGTGACTTGGATTTTTGTCTTAGTAGAGAGGATATGAATGCTGGGAAAATGAGCTCCAAGAAGGTGGTAAACCAAAGCTGCTAAGTTTTCCTTACTGAAGTCCAGCATGTGCAAAGTAGTGTCTCAGTTTCTTCCAGCTCCCTGTTTCCTTGTATCTTCGTGCTTACTAATAGGGTCTACCAAATCAATCATGAGTACCATATCATAGCTTTCATAAAGTAGTTTTTGGATGAGAGTGGCAGGTGCTCTGAGAACAGCTGATAGAAGCAGCTTTAAGCTATGTGAGGACAGAGGAAGATTTGAAAAGTTTGGAGTAGGACAGCCATTCCTTTTTGTACATACTTTGGCTGTTACTTTGTTCTTCAGCTCTTCATTCCTTGATGCTGCTATGTTGTCTTCTGGAAAGCATTTTTCATCAAGGCTGGAATCATTTCTTGGCTGTCCTGGAGACATCATCCTATACTGACAGCGAAGACTGGGTTTCAGCTGTTCACACCTGTATGACCTCCTGGCTGAACAGTGCAGTCCACCTGGCGTACCAGGCATTCAGTATGAAGAAAATTGTGTAAAAGTGGGAGCTTAGTGAATTTCCCTGAGCAAAAGTGTCTGTTTTGGGAATGTATCAAACCTTTGCTTTTCAGATTGGCTTTCCATAGAATTGTTGTTATATTTATGGGCTTTGAATATCTTAAAAGTGCTCTGTCATACAGACACAAAACCCTAAAAGACCATGTGAGGTTTCACTGTGGGGAAACCTATGGTGGTTTGCAACACAGTAGGAAATGGAAGAAAACTGAGCTTTATCCAGGGGGTTAAATGTCAGTGGGGTTGATCTAATTTTGCCAAATGAATTCTTTCAGGAAGTAGGAGATGAGACATACTGTCCCACCTTGCTGTTAGGAGTGAAGAGAATGTTGTTGTCCCTGGCTTAGCATAAATATTTCATAATGCATATATTCATATGTATATATAAAACCCCTAAACCCAGTCAAAACAAGAAACATCTTTGCTTCTGTTTTTCCCCTGTTTGAAGGATGAAGGAAGAAGCAATGTGCAACAGATGTTAGTCGTATAGCTTAATGCAGCCTGATTTACAAAACTGTGCAGAATATGAATTTGCTCCTAGTTACGTTGTTGTTAGTAGATTCGCTCAGCCGAAAGCTAGTCAAAGTAGTCCCGAATGATGCAAGTATGAGCAAGCAGAACTAGTCCTGCCCACACAATTTATTTAGATTGTAAGGCTTGAAGAAGACTTTCCAGAACTTTATTTTGTTGTGTGTTTATGTTAATTAAACCAATTCTGTTCAGTCATGAGCTTTTGTTTATCCACAATGTGTATTTCCAGGAATTATTTACGCAAGCATGTAAATACTGTTACAAGATTCTGAGATTACAAGTCTTATAGCACTCTGGTTTTATTTAATGGTTTGTATTTCTTCATTAGTATTACTTTAAAGCTTAATGAAAGTAAGAGTTTTTATGTTCTACAGTCTACACATAGGTTTTTTCAGTTATGCAAACTATGATAAAAAAGTATTTGCGCTGTATGTAAAGTACTTTTCCCGCAATAGCAAGTTGAAAATTATGTGTATTTTATGAGGTTTTCTTTTCCAATGACATAGTATTTTCATTCTGATAGCATTTGTTTTTTAGTACTTCATTAATATTCACTTGGGAAGTGCCACAAAAGCTGATTAAAACTATTAGGAGATGCTGTTACAAATCTTACACCTTGTGTAGCAGAGCATAATTTCATAGGTAACTCAGTAGTATAACAAGATGTCTAGAAAGTGATTTTTATGGTAAATTGTTGATTTGATCGTTTAGTTGCACAACATAAGTTAGTAAAACTGAATCAATAGGGAGTGTCCTAAGGTAATTCTGTATTATATTTTTGTTTTTATATGCATGCTTAGCAGGCATTATGTGTGCAGTAAATTAGTAATAGGTATAAGCGATTGGATACATTGCATATTCATGTGAAACTGTACCATGCAAGCTTGTGTCATACATCCTGGACACCTTGAAATTACTTTTTTAATGAAAAGTAGGTTTTTGTTTAATTAAAACCTGAGAAGGCAGGTGGCAACATTTTGTAGAAAGGAGCATAGAAATGTACAGAGAACTTTTCCAGTGATTAATAGCAGTCATGAGTTTTGACTTAAGGCAAAAGACAGATTTCCATTTTCTGAGGTATTTTTCAGTTGTTTGACACTAGGAGTGGAGTATGGATGCTGTTTTTAAACAGAATTCAACAAATACTTTATTCTTAAAAACATCTGGCATCTCATGGCATAAGAACTTTTAATTAATGTCTGCATAACAAGACTGAAATGTGCTAAGTTTGTTATATTTGCTTTCTGAATTGCTGATTAATGCCGTGTTTAAGGAGGGTAAAGTAGGAATTATTACATCCCAATGCAAATTGGTTTTTAACTTGTGTCTTCCTCTTTATTCTTATACTGTCTTAAATATGATCCTTTGTGAAAGCAAGGAAGGGAGTTCTTATTTTGTGACAGCTGCATTTGATTATGAGCTTTTACTTGTGGGTCGTTGCAGTAAGCTGGTATTTGAACTCCTATATAAAACCATGTTCTAAATAGTGTAGCATATTGTTCAACAAGAATGCTGAATATATCAAAACAGAAATATCTTTTCAGTAGTATCCATCTTGAAAGCAGAAGAGAACAGAGCTGTCAGCACTGTGAGGTGATCCAGATGAAGCTATCACACCATATCATTACGTTTCCTCTCTACTTACAATTAATGTCACACATAAATCACATTATCATGATAGCAGACCATTAAAACCTGTGCAAACCAAAACATTAGGAGACTTTCACTTCTCTTTTTTTTAATGTGATGTACTGCTACTTAAAATGAAGTTTAACATAGATTAATTTTCAGTGAAATGGGTGTTGTACACACTAAAGATGACATAAAAATCTTCTAGCTGCATTTATAGTAAAAAGAACTATGGGCATCTCTAGAGGTCAGAAATTTGTGTGGGGCACTGCCTCTTCTCTGTCTACACACCTTTAGCCGTCATTTTCTCTACTCCCCCAGGCTTTCTCAGAGTTGCCATAACTTCTCCGTCTCATGAAAAAAGACAGCATTCTCCACAGTGTTCATTCTTCAGATAATGAGTAACATATCTGGTCATTTTCAAAAGTATTACTACCTGAATGTCTGGCGGAGGCCTGACCACTCTTCTGTTGTGTGCCCTCAGCTTCCATTGGGAGCCAAATGTGTTCACTGTTGCTCAGCCCTCCTCAGATCACTGCCCTTGCTTTGTAGCCAGCTAGGAAATTTCATAACCATAACTGGCCTAAAAAACTTTGATCTGACGTAATATATCCTGCTTTTTTTAAATGTCTGCATAAATCCTATTAACACTACCAGGCATCACATGCTCACAAAGAGGGGGAAGGATAACCATTTGTGTGAGTCTTTGTGGTGGGTTTTTTGGGAAGATTTCTTGTTTGTATTCAGGCATAAGATTTTCTTCACAGGTTTCCTATTGATGTCAGTAGGAGGTATGGTTTCATATCTGGAGAGCATGCTCGATTGTTTTTAACTACATAACATACGGATCAGTGCATAGATACCAAGGTCATAGGAGCCAGGGAAGTATCTAAATAGAGAAACATGGGTGGAATTGCTAAAAATATAGACATAGGTTTAGATATTTTAATCTACTACAGTATGTTTGAAAATGCAAGGCATTCTTAAGATGTTGATCTTGGCACTTAAAAAAATGAAAGATTAATCTGTGATCATTCCCAATCAGTTTATAAATTTAACTTTCCTTTGGATAAAAAAGAAACTAAAATTAAACCTTGAATTAAAGTAGTCTCAGTTGATGGATAGGTGTGGTAGAAAGCTTGCCCTCTGCCTTGTATCTTTTGCATAGCCATATGTAGTCAGGCACAAATTATCCACATCTGAATGCAATATTTTTGTGCTGTAATCTTATTGTGAAGGTAATGATACAATATCACATTAAAAAATGGTTGTTATTACATTAAGGTTTTTTTTAGTCTGCCAGTTTCTTCCTTTTCATTCTGATTAAATTTTGCTTTTACCATTCCAAACTGATAAAATAATAAATCCTTCCTGTTTATAAACTGTTATCACACTGATCTTTTCTTTTTATGTTCTTGAATTGACTGAAAATGTGAGATGTATTATAAATCATAGCTAGCCACTTTCTCTCATTTTAGCATTCTATTTTCCACTTGTGTGTGGTACTCTGCCCTGTAATCTTTTTGAATAGTCAGTTATATGCCTTTTGATGAAGGTTGAAAATTAGTTTATGTTTAGGAATATGCGATGTGTCTACTTGTGTGTACCTTTTTGTGTGTGCTATCAGTATGGTTACCACTAATACTGCATGTACAGTGAAAAAGAGTACATTAGGTGTGCAGTGTGTTTTTAAGTTGAAGCTAAAATAGTTGATCACTTTCTTCCTCCAAAGTTATCAGTGATTCTGGTAGCTGGACGTTTTGAATAAGTTGAAACTCTAAAAGAAAGAGATTTTTCATTGTTGCTTGGGTTGATATAATTTTTAAAGTATCTTACTACATGTGGCCATTGTGGTCCAGATTATCCACTTGTGTTAATAGGTATGAGACTGTACTAGTGAAAATGTAGCTACAGAAACCAGGTGGCTAAATTCAAGTCTGATCAAGTCTCTCTGTTACCTACAGAGATTCTCATTTCTGAGTAAGTTGAGAAGAGTGTGGATGAGAGAATTTAGTTGTGTTCTTTGTGCATGGTACCAGAGGGAGGACCAGGATTTTTCATCTTGTGTGGCAAGCTCCTGTCATGAGGCTAAACTAGCAAATTTTGCTGTTGCAATCACTTCCTAGCACCCCAGGCTTTTTAACTGATTTAGGTACTAGTCTGAAAAAACAGGCACTACTTAAGGAGGTTGCTGTGGATGACTATGATCTATATTACGGTAGTCTGTAAATAACCTTGAGATCTCCGAAACACTATGAAAACTGCAAGTCTCAGTACTTTTGCCACAACAACAGTTAGCTGTCTTTGGACTCCTAAGTGAGGGGCTGGAAAGGAGGTGGTAACTTCCATGCCTTTGTTATGGTAGTCTCTGCCTTCTTAGGGTTCAGGTCATAGGCCATACAGGTTTGAAATAGGTTACATGGAGTGCCTCCTGTGAGTGACTGTCAGTATATATGTTCCACTTTGTGGTGTACTTGCACATATGCATCTGAGCTGATACAGCTTTTTCTAGACTAAAGAACCCATACCTTGTACACACCTAGCTTTTCTTTGTGTTCTGCACTGAATGCATGGAGAGCAATGCATGTCTTCCATTCTTCAGTGCCTCTCAGTTCTGGCTCTGGCTTAGGTAAAGCATTCCGTGGCTTTTAGTCTATAATTTTGTCTGTTCTAAGCATCTAAGTAAATTTTTAAAACCTATAAGTTTGTAAAAATTTGCAACTTAAAAATAATTTGTCTTTCTTATTTTGTTCCATACTTTTAAATAAACGGAGTTTGCAAAAACTGTAAATATTAAAAGTACACAAAAGCATTTGTGTTACTTAACATCTAAGTGATTGTGCTCCTAGAAACAATTTATTTTTGTTTGTTTTATGATTCTCTCTTACTCCTTCCTCACTAATCAGACAAATGGAAGGTTTTGTTATATGCAGCGTTTAAAAACCCAACTGCCTTTTTCCGAGTGCATAATTCACAGGAAGAATTAGCCAGTGTTCAGATAGAGAGAACTGTGGTAATACAGGCTGCAGTTATGTCATAAAGAGACAAGGAACCTCAAAAAAATTTCCTTTCCTTGGTCATGGATTTGCTGAGAGAGTTGCTACTGATGAACTGAGATGAACCTGTTGCCATTTGTGGCTTGGAGAAACTAACACAGGAGACATAGATCTGAGGCTGACAGGCTCGTTAGAACTTTCCAGTGGGCTGAAGAGTGCAAATTCAAACAGGCTGGTTTTTTTCTGGTTAAATTTTCATTGTTTACATCTTAGTTAAAAATACCTACTGTCTGATGTACAAAAGTCAGAAAGGCACAGTGAAGCAGCTCTGGCAAAGGCCAGCACCTGGTTATTTCCTACCACATGATGTTCAAATTGAATGTGACCTTGAGCTTTCATTTGGCAAGGAACTTGCAAATAAATATGTTTTGGGGTTTTCTTTTCATGGCACTAATTGCAGAGAGCAGTGTGGTGCTCCAGAAGCCTGTGATGAAGTTCTGTTCAGTAGTTGCACATATTCCTTTATGGATTCCAGAGAATGAGGTTGTTGTGTGCTCCTAATTCCTGGGGTCTGTTTTGTAATGTGTTTTGCAAAGATCTCTTCTGGCAATTTCTTTGTGTAATCTTCCTGTGGGCCCAGTGAGGGAGTCTTTGAGATGGTCTGTGCTCCTCTGCCATCAGTGTGCTGAAGATACCCGCTTCCCTGTCGTCATACCCAGATGGTGCAGGCTCTGCTTTCCCACTATTTGATTCATAGGCTTACATAAGGAGGAGCTGGCTGAGTTTCAGCTAGAGGTAACACTCAGGGAAGAAAGGAAAAAAATAGTGGTGCTTCATCTTACCCTGCTGTTGAGACAGAATACTTGGCCTCTTTTAAGGAGTCTCATCTTCTACTGATTTATTAGATTCTGCTAATTCTATGGAATTGTGGCTGGATACAGCTTTTGTTGTAAGAAGCATACTTTTATCAAAGAAATTAATTTGTGGTGAGAATTATTGTTCAATGAGCAGATCTTCTTTATGTAGCTCAATTTAGACCTTCCTGTTCTAGTTCTGGATGTGGATAGGCATCTTGTGTGGGTATTGGAGGCCTGCTGTCAGTCATTGCCAGTCAATTGTTTTGGTTTGGCTTGGATTTTTTAACTTCAATTATAAACTTGCCCAAAGCTTTAGGTATTGGAATGTTTCATATGTGTCCGCATTAGAATAAAATTCTAGTCTGAGATACATGTATGCCTCTCTCCCGTTGAAATAACAAGATCATATACATACATCTGAAGAATTCAACTTGGCTTTATGTCTATTTTCTCAAATATATTTAAAGTTTGAACATAACTTGCTTTCATTTCACTGTATGGGTATCCCCAAAAGGGCTCAGAATAGTCAACACTGAGAAATACTGTGATTCTTGCGTTTGCCTTCTAAGTTGCATTTCTTCGTTACTTTTTTCTCTTTTTCAGCTATCTTTGAAGTTACCCTTTTCTGATTTGTATGCAGGATATGCTTCATGGTAGTGAGGGACCCGAGGCTGACGAACTGTTTTGTGTCTGATCAGAATTTTGCCCCTGCACGATAACAAGCATTGCACCGCTGATGCAGCCAGTCTCTGTACTGTACCTACAGGGAGCAACAGCCTATTAGCAGCTTTGCTTATGTTTCCTGCATTTACCACACATTTGTGCTGCTGTTTCTGCTTTGGTAACATGACCAGCTTAAATTTCACTCTAACTATGTTAAATTATCAAATAAAGCTACAGCACTGCAGTGGCCAGGAGAATGAGAGACTGGACAATAACGTATTTATGATGTAAATTCTTCCTGTTTTTTAATCCTAAGGCTGCTGTCATTTCTCTGTTTTAGCAGTCTAAGGTATATGTTCAGGTCTTGCCTGTAGATGTCTGCATTAACTGGAGAACTGTTTCTTCACATATTTATTGTCTGTTTTGTGGTTTGTTTGGGGATTTACTTTTTTTTTTTTTTTTTTTTAAATTGAAGGAAAATCCTTCTGAACAGATAAACAAAGCTGATAAAAGTTTGGGAGTTGGTAAGCTGAGTGATTCTTGATATTAAAGAGTAGGCTACATTATTTGGGTGTTAGCTTAATTCAACTTTTCTGCGTGTTACTACTTGATTATTATATAGGAAGAAATATACATGCCTTTGGAAGGTTTCAGCTTAAAAATAATACAGTATGGAATTCCTTGAAGAAAAGTGTATTCTGCATATTCTGAATAAATGAGCATTATGGTAGTTTCCTTTACTGGGCTATTCTGTGCCTAAATGCTGATTTCTAATATATATGTGACTCAGTGATACAGGCATCATATACAGAAGATGCATATGCATTATAGCTGTCCAGAAATTTTATGTTGCTAGTTCTTGACCCAGCTCTGTGTCTGCTCCTATGTGTACATACTTAAATAGTACATTTAGTTTGGGAGTAGAATACCACCTAATCTTCCTAAGATTATTTTGACTGGCAAATGAGAGTTTATTGGAGAGGAAACCTGTCCTCTTTCTGAGGTGGGGTTTAAGGAAATCTAAGGTGTCCATAAGGAAATGTAAGATTTTGATCTGTCTCCTATGAACTTTGTGTTTGCAGTTGTAAACACAGACACCACCAGAGTTTACCTGTGTCTTGGGTTAGTTCATGCTTGTTAATATAGCAGAACTAAGCTGCAATGACAGTGTTCCTAAGAGCTTGAAGGAAGCAGCTGGTAGTTAAGGATCTTGCTGAGGGTAAAGAGTTTGGTTTTGGTCATGTGTATTATTTCTGGCTCCCGTCTGCTGCTTGTAGCATAGCTGAAGGAGGAATTACAGGGCATCTGTAAGATGCTTTGAGAACTGTCTCTTCTGTAACGTGATCTATTCTTAACTTCAGGTAGTTAGATGTTTTAGCCCTTTTGTTCTGAAGCTGGGATTTAAAAAGACAGAGGTTGTAACCCTGCTTGCAGATGCTAAGCTCTCTAGCAGATTCAGTTAAGTATAGATGTGAAATGTGATTGGAAAGTCCTGTGCTGTCCCTTGCCTTGTTTTTGTATAGCAGTTTTTACTGCTTTTAAAAAAAGGCAGGAAAGTGTTGGTGATGCACCAAAATACCACGGTACAAAAGGATTCCCTTTTTCCTCCCCCTGATGCTCATGGGAAATTGCTTCGTATTTACTCATTAGGCTTGAAAGCACTTGGAGAACATAGACATCTATGCTGACACCATAATTCTTATGAAGTGTTAGTGAGCTCTCTGAGTTAATTTCTGTTAATTTGGTAGTTTCAGATAATCTTGTTTCATCTTGCTGTTTTTAGCTTTGTTATCTTAAGCCATGGGAAAAGGTGTTGTTACTAAAATTGTCCTATGCCTATTCATCGCAATGGGAATGATTGCAAAGGTCTGCTCCTTTATATGCAATTCTTCAGATGTTTTTCAGCCTTTCTGTTTTAAACTTGCCCTTTATTATCTGCCTAGAAACCTGCAGGAGCTCAGGTCAATCACGCCATGATCAATATGATCAAGTGAAAGCCCTTTATTTACTAAAACATCGCTCTTTTATAATCTCTTTGGCATAGCATGCAGTACAAGCTATTCCGCTATTGGTTACATTGTGCACATCATTTACCTAGCAACAATTTCTAATTGGTAGCACATATTCTTCAAGCTCTTGTTATTGTAGGATAGCTCAGTCCATTCTCCCTACACCTGCTGATTGGCTGGTGCTCTTCTTGTTCCTCCACTGACTTCTTGCCAGGTTGCTGTTCTGCGGAATTTGCTCGTTAGGCCTCTTATCTCCTTCACTCCCTGGGACTCTTCAGCCTCAGGGCTTCCCAGGCTCTTTCAGGGAAACATCATTATCTGCTCAAAGCTAAGGTCCATCCCCGAGTCCTCAGACCAGCTGTGGACTCCCACAGAAACCACTCTCTTGATCACATAATTTTTAGACTTTTGACATCTGAATGGGATGCATACATACAATCCTTAATGGTGGGTGATTTAAATCTTCACAATGACAATAAATGTGACAAATCCCTCAAGCAATGTTGTGGGCTTCCTGATGGTTTGATCCTTTTCTACTTATTGAAGAGGTTACTTGATAAAAAAAATGTAGGACTGGTGTCTGTTATTACTAATGCTTGAATGTCAAAGCAGGTATTCCAACAAACTTCACTTTCAGCCAATCATCTGCTTATTCTAGGCTTTAACCAGTGTGAGTTAGGTCTCTTTGGAAGTAGATTATTTCGCTTTCATGAGGTGTAGGAAACTGGTCTAATTTTCATTGTTTTTCTCCTTGACATGTAAGTACAAGCAGAAAAGACTGTTTGGACAGAACTGACTTGATATACTGTTCTGTTATGACATAAAAGTCCACATGCTTGTTTTGGAAACCTTCAATAATATGCCTAAGAATGTTCATTAAGTAACGGTGAAAAATACATTGAAGGGAGAGGGAACATTACAGGAATCCGGGAAGTAGTGATACTAATGCCTTGGCTTATCCCTGTTCTGTGACTTTTGCAGTGAATGCAGTGATAAAGCTAATAAAATGAGGGATGGTCATTATAATTCTTTTATACCAAACATCTGAAAAAATTCTTTGCTAGGTTTTGTACTTTCTCTGCCACTACCAAATTTGTAAGGTTTTTATGTTGCATACAGAGCGGATTCCTCTGATGTGTCAGTCCTCTCCAAATTATTCTGCATCCTTGTGTTTATTCATTGATGTGTGAGGGAAGGAATGAAATACAGACTTCTGTATCTTGAGAACAATCATGTAGCCCTTGTCTCTGTTCTACTGTTTTTGAATTAAAAGTGATAATACTTCTCTTCAAAAGTGGATTAACAAGTATAGTTCATTTTAAGGATCTTTGAAACATTTCTCGTAGGAAAGAATATTCTTTGAAAGGTACAAGCAGATTTTCATACCTATGTGAGTAAAGTAACTATTTAGAACTCTTAAAATATTAAACTATACCAGTTGCCCTTTCATAACAATTTCCTCTGAAGTATCCTTCAATTTGTTCTGTCCAAATAATTACACCATTGTTTAATTTTTAGAAGAAAAATATTAATTAAAAACCTTCACACTTTCCAGAGTGTGCCCAAACTACCATCAAACCCTTAAACTTTAATGGGGTTAAAAAGAAATTTTGCTGCTTTATTTTACATTTCAGTGATTTAATTTCTGACATAGATTTCTTCTGATCATGCTTCCTAAAGAAAAGACGGTGGTTTTTTTTAGAAAAACCGAACTGTGGAAATACAGAATTTTTCAGAGTATTGTCAAAACCTTATAGCTTGTTTTATTGAAGTTAGCACTTATTGGGTTGTGGATCATTATATTTGTCTGGAAATTGAAACATTATTTTTAACTTTTCCAAGGGCTGATATGTGGTACTTTGCAGTCTGAGTGTTGCCATACAGATTTTCTCTGCACACATGCATGCTTCCCACCAGTGTGTTGGGGATTTTGCTTTGGGACTAGTAGGAATCTCATGGTATAAACTGAGAGTTAAACTCTTGAAATTGGTTGAGGAACGCATGTAAGAATATTTTGTCCTTAGGAAGATCAGAAGGACAAGTAAACTGCTCAAAATGCTTCCAAGGAGGAAAGAATGGTGCTGTGTGTTTCCTTTTCTGTGAAGGAATTGGATCTGTGATGGATTTGAGGGAAATTAATTGAGGTGCGTGGGTTTGAGAATATGAAAAATTTTCTTGGAGATTGTGGTTTGTGAATAAAATACCACCTCTGTTTTCTGGGTTGGTTTTTGGATTTCCTTTGTCTGTGGTAGCATGAAGGAAATAGATGGTTTTATTCCTTTCAATTTAAAGGCCAGTCCATTTTCTTGCTGAGTGGCAGGCATCTGGTTTGTGATGACTGCCTGCTCTTTCCATCCTATTGCATAAATTATGTCTATGTTTAACAAAGGAGGTTACTATGTGCTTTGGTATTACAAATTGTAATAATTTTGACTTTAAAGTTTTCTAGTTTTAAATGTTGAAATGGAGTAGTGAAGTCATATTCATTTGATAATCTGTCTCATTCATGGTATGATGCTGCATTGATATTTATAGAAGCTCATTTCCCGTTAATTAGAGCATAATTTTAGAATTTCAAGCACCTTTAAGATTACAGAGAAAATAATCTTCTGCTTAAATTGTTTTAAGGTGAAAATTAAGGTAGTGTTTTGAGCTGGAATATTCTTTTTTATTTGTTGTACACAGAGCTATTTTGTCAATTAAATATCAGGGAGTTCATTGTCTGGAATACATTTTTCATACAATTACCAGTTTGGTAGTAATAGATGCTGAATTAAAGCTATGATGTAATTCTGAATAGCCTTGGTATTCTTCTTGAATATAATTCATAGACCACCAGAAGAAGGTTACATATGGCTTGGTCACTAAGCAAACTTTTCGGAGGCCTAACTTAGACCTTAGTGTGATGAAGTGAGGAAGGAAACTTCCTTGTCAGTCATTGACATGGCTTTGCTACTATCTTGTATATCTTGCAAATATATTTTATGGTATTTCCAAGGTTTCTGTCTTCACACATAAGAATTTGTGCTAACAGAAGCACTGTTGTATTTTACTTACAGTACAGCGCTCCAGACAAAAATGCAGCATATCAGAGGCAAAATCATTAGTCTGGAGACAATACAAAGTTCTTTCTAAGTAACTATAGAACATTATTCTGAGCTATTCAGGGAAATTTTTCTCTTCACTACTGCCTTCAGTAGCATAATAAGGTAAAATCTTTAAGGCCAGTGCTGCTTTTCTGATTTTGATTTTGTGTGATTTATTTATAATGTTAAACATTACCTATTAATACTACACACTATATATTTAAGTTAATTAAGTCTTGGAACAAACAGATTTACAGATTAATTCCTTTTTCTGAATCCCATGACTTGAATTATCATGTTTCCTCTACAGCAATTTGATAGACTTGAGACGTGCTAAAACAGTGCAGAGAGAACTGCTATATTAATTTAGTGGCCTGGAGATGCCTGGGTTAAAAAAAAAAGCCAATTTACCTTCACCACAAGGAAAGAGAAAAGGATAAAATGAAGCTGTACTGTAGGTCTACCATCTAGTGAAGTTTTAGCATCAGATAATGTGTTGGTTTAGTAAGAGCTGTGGGGTAGCCGAGCCGCGCGGCCGGCCACTTCTCCCCGCCCCCTCCCCTCTGCCACGGGCCGCAGACAGAGAAGAAAAAAAATAGGTTTAAAAGTGCCTTTTTGAGTTGAGATAAGGAAGGTTTAATATATATACATATATAAAAGAAAATAACATATAATGGGAACTTTGCAGTTAACAAGAACAATATTAACAGTAAGAAAAAAAAGCAATACAAAAAAAAAAACAATACCAGAGAACAACAGCGAGGGACCGAACCCGAGCGAAGTTCAAGGCGAACTGAACTCCAACGGAACCGCCCCCAACCGAACTGGCCCCTCCCTGGAGCTGGCCCTGGGGCATGACATCAACATGGTATAGAATTCCCTGGCTCCACACAAAATTAACCCTGTCCTGGCCAACCCAGGACAGATAATTTTCTGAAAAAAGATCTGTTGGCAGAGAAGGTAGGGTTCACCAAGTTCTATTTATGAGCTAAGTAACTTCTCTTTCTTAAAATCCACACTGGGAACATCCTTGTAAATCCAAACCATTCTGCAATTATGGTTAGTATAAAGAAACAGTCTCTGCTTGCTGCAGTTTACTTTTTTTCTTACAGCATCTGAGAAACAGACCTCTGATTTTCACGGAATCACAGAATGTTAGGGGTCGGAAGGGACCTTGAAAGATCATCAAGTCCAACCCCCGTGTCAGAGCAGGATCACTCAGACTAGGTCACACAGGAAGGCATCCAGGTGGGTCTTGAATGTCTCCAGAGAAGGAGACTCCACAGCCTCTCTGGGCAGCTTGTTCCAGTGCTCTGTTACACTTACAGTGAAAAGTTTTTCCTTATGTTTATGTGGAACCTCCTATACTCCAGCTTGCTCCCATTACCCTTTATCCTATCATTGGACATCACAGAGAAGAGCCTGGCTCCATCCTCCTGACACTCACCCTTTACATACTTATAAACATTAATGAGGTCACTCCTCAGTTTCCTCTTCTCCAAGCTAAAGAGACCCAGTTCCCTCAGCCTTCCCTCAGAAGGGAGATGTTCCACTCCCTTAATTGTCTTTGTGTCTCTGCACTGGACTCTTTCAAGCAGTTCCTGGTCCTTCTTGAACTGAGTGGCCCAGAACTGGACACAGTATTCCAGATCTAGTCTCATCAGGGCAGAGCAGAGGGGGAGGAGAACCTCTCTGGACCTACTAACCACACCTCTTCTAATACACCCTAGGATGCCATTGGCCTTCTTGGCCACAAGGGCACATAGCTGGCTCATGGTCATCCTGCTGTCCACCAGGACCCCCAGGTCCCTTTCCCCAATGCTGCTTTCCAACAGGTCAGTCCTCAACCTATACTGGTACTTGATGTTCTTCCCCAGATGCAAGACTACACTTGGCCTGGTTGTATTTCATTAAATTTCTCCCTGCCCAGCTCTCCAGCCTGTCAAGGTCATGCTGAATGGCAGCACAGCCTTCAGGTGTGTCAGCCACTCCTCCCAGCTTTGTGTTGTCAGCAAGTTTGCTGACAGTGCACTCTGTTCCCTCATCCAGGTCGTTGATGAGTATCTTGAATAGTACCGGTCCCACTACCCACTCTTGAGGGACACCACTAGATACAGGACTCCAACTAGACTCCGTGCCATTGAGCAGAACTGCTCCTAATGACCCTCTTATCCCTGATACGCCTAGAGACAGCACCAAGGATAAGCTGTTCCATCACCTTTCCAGGGATGGAGGTGAGGCTGGCCAGTCTATAGTTACTCAGGTCTCCTTCTTGCCCTTTTTGAAGACTGGAGTGACATTTGCTTTCCTCCAGTCCTCAGGCATCTCTTCTGTTCCCCAAGACTTATCAAAGATGGTGGAGAGCAGCCTAGCAATGATCTCTGCCAGCTCCCTCAGCACCCACGGGTGCATCCCGTCGGGACCCACAGACTTATGGATGTCCAGATTGCTTAATTGGTCCCTAACCCAGTTTTCATCAACCAAGGCAAACTCGTCTTTTACCCTGACTTCTCCTGAGGCCTCAGGGGTCTGGGGCTCCTGAGAACAGCCTCCAGCAGTATAGACAGAGGCAAAGAAGGCATTCAGTAACTCCACCTTTTTTGTGTCTTCTGTCACCAGGGCCCCCATCTTATTCATCAGTGGGCCTACATTGCCTCTAGTGTTACTTTTATCTGCAGTGTACATGAAGAAGCCCTTTCTGTTGTCCTTGACCTCTCTTGCAAGGTTTAATTCCAATGAGGCCTTAGCTTTCCTAATTGCCTTCCTACATCCTCTGACAACAGTCTTATATTCCTCCCAAGTGGCCAGCCCCTCCTTCCACGATCTATATTGAATATATCCTGGTGGTATTGTGCTGTCTGGTAGTGCCAGATTAGGTATGTTATTCATCTCTTGAAGCTGGTTTTGCTTGTGCAGTTGATTTACATTAATATAACAGTGCATATATATATAAATGCAAATTCTTTAGGTTCTCAGAAAAGAAATGCACTGCAGTCAGAGAGGTATTTCCAGTGCTTTCTGAGAAGAAACAGCTACATCCAATTTGCTGTCAGTATAACTAATACTTTTGGAGAATTCTCAGTTAACTTAAGCCTGTTGGAGGTATAGCTATAGAGTGATAGCCATTGGCAAGGGTGAGGCACATATTGCTGTCACCAAGGAGCTTTTTCTTCAGAACTTGGAACTGAGTCCACACTGGCAGACACTGCCATCCCTTCTAGTGTCAGGCCATGGAAAGGGTCACCGTTTCTTGTGTCTGTTTGAGACTTTGCTAACAGGTGGTGAGGGTAGTACGACAGACATAGAAGTTTGAATCCAGAATATGACCTCAGTATGGAATTTATCTTTTTGTTACCTACTTGAAAACTGAAATGAAACTGCTGTATTGAAGTTGCAGTCAAGTGTATGTACAGTATGTCAGAGATGTCTTATAGTTGAAGCAAGTCTCAAGGAGCGTTCTCCTACTTGACAATTCTGCTAAAACTAAAAATGCAAAGTAATTGTCTGTAGAGGTTAACTAGATTTACAGCAGAGCGACAGGATTTGACTGTAAAATTGTTAGCTACTTAGAAACTTCAGTCTGTACTTTTTGAAAAATTACTAAATTTACACAACTGTTTGATCATCAGATTCATAAATTTAAACTGATATGAATGCCAAATACCATTTGAGGTTTAAGAAAAATTAATTTGATTAATGCTGACAGTATGGAATATAGACAAACAAGAATTTAACCATTTGACAAGATATAGACCCAACAGAATCTGCAAATATCCAAGAGTAAACTTCCTGTTATCCAACTAGCATTAACTGGATTTTAAATGGAAACCTGATTCTGTTTGGTCTTGGTAGACATTTTGGAACATATTCACTCCTGTGAGTGATCAATAGCCACATGCAAATATGATTGTATGATTTGATACAAAAAGACAGGTTTTGGTTTATTGTCAGAACTGATTTCAGGTGAGCACATGGGGAAAAATCAAATTGTTCTACTTTTTAAAAATTTAAAATCCTTCATGATTTAAAAACCAAACCACGTGAAAATAGATGCCTTTTGACCCATGGTAGTTTATGTGTTATGTGTATTACAAGGCAGGAATCCACCTCACTCTCTCCTTTTGGACTTGGGAAAATATTTACTAATACAGTCTGTATTCGCCTTCGCACTTTGCCAAATACAGAATTTGGCAATCTCAATTTTAACAGCTTCAAAAGTTCCTTTCTGTTTTCAAGGTTTATTTGATGAGTTCACAGAGCACAAGTTGTCAGGCTACTGTTGGAAATCCCTAGAAGAAATGTTGGGATGCAATAGATGTTTTTAGAATATAATGGTGTTTCCTTATTTTTGGTATCTTTGAAAATAATGGGTAAATGTATTCTGTGGCAGTGTCCTGGACAACAGGCAGAATATTTCTTTAGTCCTTATGATAGGCTGAAACAAATTTGGAGATGTATGAAAAGGTAAATTAATAGAAGATGCAACAGAATAAATATTCATTAGTACATGATACTTGGCATTTTAAGACATTAACAGACTTCTCAGTTATGCTAGCTATTTCCAGTTAAACTGTCCCTTGCTATGAGATGCAGTAACAATAGCTGTATGTCTTTGTATGATGAATAAAGTAATTCACATGCACACTAGCTACTTTCAGCTAGACTCTCCCTTTGCTATATGATTCAACAATAATAGCTGGATGTCCTGTAGAATGGATAAAGTAATTCTGAAGCACACTGAAGCTCTTCTATCACTAGATATGATGTAATTTAATCTTATTTTTCCACCAGCACAATAAATGTGACTGTGTTTGAGAGAGAATCTGTGTTTGTGTGTAAGATTTTACTTGGAAATAATCTTCCAAAAGGAAAATGAATGCATTGCAAAGAGTTTGATGTCCCTAAAAGATTTCATTTACAGTTTTGTTGAACTATGAAACATTTGTTGTAAGGAAACTAGATTGTTCTAGTTTTAATGATTATAGTGCTGTTCTGTTTTAATATTGCATGATCTGTGGGCTGCCATAAAGTTGTTACAAATTGAAGGGCTGATATAACATGAAATGAGGCACCTCTTCTGAATGTTGCTTTTGTTTGGTATTTAACAAATTAGTATGTTGACATTTGTCTCTGATGGATTTCATTATTTGCTGAAAGGGTTTTAGGGGGTTTGACAGCATGAATGGTTTGTCCTACAGACTTTTGAGAATTGATAAAGGCATCTTTGTTCTTTGTGCAAAAGCACAACAGATATCTTATTGACTGATGCATACAAAAAAAAAGAAGGCTTGGGTAGCTGCTGCACAGAATAAACTAAGAAAATAATTTTGAAGCAATTATGTATTGTTCTATGTCGCTCTCTTTTTTTTTGCTAACAACATGTATCTCATTAATCAGTGTAACAAGAAGCGTTGGATCCTCATTCAGTAAGACGACAACATGCATTTTATATCAGTTTACATACTGTTTATAGATGACATGAATAAGGAAAACAGGTAATGGATGATAGTAGGACTCATTAGTTAAATTTCTATTGCCTGAACTATTTTTAAGACGAGTGTGCAGAGTGTTGCAGCATTTGTATGTATAGAGGATAAAGGCATAATAGAAATAACACCTTTTCACAGGGATGTTGAAAATGAGAATAGACTTGACAGTCTATTTGATTTGCACCTATTCTTTTAAGTAAAATGAAAGGCTTCAGAAAATTGATTTCTAGGTACCAATTCTTGAAAGCAGGAACTGTGGATGATACTGTGTATGGGCAAACATTAGATCATGTGCAAACTGGATAGTTATCTGAATCTCATTGTTTGCTCCCACATTTGTAGTTGGCATAAGAAGCAAGATGGTATTAGATATGAACAGAAAATTTAAAAGAATTTGATCTGTGCCTCTTCTATGAGTTGAGAAGTTCTGATCCTTTCTTAAAAAACCTCTGAGCTTTACCTTTTTATTTATTTTTTCTTAGAAATATCAGGTATTTGTAGCACTGACTCCTCCAGTAATGTTTGGGATTTCCTGAATGATTTAAAGATATATCTGGATTTTTCTCAGTCTGCAGGTGAAGTATTTGTGATAGGAATCCTTAAAAAACAAGAGCATTCCCTAGGCTTGTTTTGTTCTGTGATGCTACTCTAACTTTAGTTTGTAGAGATTTAATACTAATAACTTCTGCCTTCAAGCAGATTTCATTTCCTTGCTGCTTTTAGAACAGTGATACCATGAGTCTTTACATTGAGAAAAGAGTCCTGAAAAACTTGAAGAACAAGCAATCTCTTTTTATTTTTTTCTTGTTGGTTTGTCTTTTTTGTTATTGTTGTTTGCTGTTGTTTTGTTCTGGTAGGTGTGGATAAAAGCTTCCTTCTATATATTAAACAAAGAAAAAAATGACCCATTCTTTATTTTCTTTTGTCTTGTCCATGTCACCGTTTGAGACCACTAATGTATAAGCCCTTGACTTG
Source organism: Eurystomus glaucurus suahelicus (assembly GCA_032159205.1). NCBI lineage: Eukaryota > Metazoa > Chordata > Aves > Coraciiformes > Coraciidae > Eurystomus > Eurystomus glaucurus. Next base: position 19,532 of record JAVFHW010065375.1, read on the forward strand.
AGTGAATTTTCACTGAATATGGAGGAGCAGATACCTTTTGCTCTTTCTGACTATTTATCATAGTTGGTTATTTGCACTTTCGCTCTCACCTCTTTTAATATCTGCCAGAAACTTCATGATATAGTAAAAGGAAATCCAGGTCTTCCAGTAATAACAAGGATGGAAAGCTACAAATAATTAAATCCTTTCATGATCGTGTAATATTATCCGTCAGTGACAAATGTCACCATTTAGACTGTAACTGTGGAATGTTGTTAGACATTATTCATTGTATTGATCATTTTATCAAGAATACAAAGAACAGTTTGAAGTGGCTCTGAAACAAATGCTATATGCATTTCTAATACAAAACAAGAAATTCCTTTTTTTTAGTCTTCCCTTTGGTATATGAGAAGGAAATGTTAAAAAAAATATAATATTATCACACAAAACCATTTTGTATTCATAAAATGAGAGGCGGGAGTATGTATATCTTTTTCCGTTACCCTCCTCCTGTTACAATAATATGATCAATTAAAATAATTAATTACAATGATCACTGTCAGTCTGTTGCTATTTTCTGTTTACTTTTTTTTTATTTCACCAAGTGGTTAAGGTTAATTTTGTGGTCCTAATTTATAAATCAGTTTTAAATGGAAGAGAATGAATTTTAATGCGTGGATTTAATAAAGACCTTCCACATTATCATTTGTTATTAACCATTGTCACATGGTTAATAGCATAACTTTTTTTTTCTTCATTTGGCCATTTTCTAATCTTTGAATGTGCTCAGAGGAATGTGGTAAAAGTTTCATATGAAATCTGGAATTTAACAATCTAGAATGTAAACCAAATATTGCCTTTATACATGTATGTGAAGTTCTTAATGAAATTAGCGGGAACACGGTGTTTCCTCTGGTTCCTCAGACATGAACAAAATTTATCCTTCTCTCTCTGAACCTCCTTTGTGATGCTCCTTATGTCAGCAAGAGTAGAAATGTTTTAGCATTATTGTGGCCTTTGCATCAGCTGTCTTACGTCAAAACAAAATAAGATATTTCTATGAAAAATGCCATATCCTAAAATACTATTCACAGAATAATCTGAACTAGTAATATTTTTATTTTCTTCATCTTGATTTCTTTGCTCTTCAACTGAAGTACTTTAAATTGACTTCCAATCTGTTTTTGAAGGAAAAAAAAAAAAGAAAGAAATAACCTAATTGAGTTATGTAGTTTGTAGGACTTGTTTGGAAACATCTGTCATGAAAGAATGTAAATTTGTACTATGAATACTTAGTAAGGGATCTGGAATGTGGTGGCACTGGTTCACAAATTAATTTCAATGTTAGCAGTGTCAGTACCTTTTGAGCAGCAATTGCATGTGAAGTGTGAAATTTAAAAATTGAGCTTTAGGGTTAGGATTTTTTAAAGATTGAAACACATGCTTCCATTTGTTGTAGCCACTTTACTTGCACTTACTCCTAAATCAGTTAATTTTCATACTTAACTGGTGTTAAGTATGAAAATACATATATACACATTGCACATATACTTTTTTGTTATATACATGTGATATACAACATGAAAAGTTTTTGACCTCAAGGTGTTTCTCTTTGAAAGCTGACTAAGATTTTTAAGAGTATTGTAACCATTCGTTACTAGAAGGTGTTGTGTAGTTGATATTTGTAAGAGCATTCCATTACTTCATGTTTTTTTTGGCATGAGGTTTCAAACAAATCTGGATTAATAATCTTGATGGGAGCTGACATTTTCTATCTGCAATTCCTTCTTTGCTCCCTTGTAATTTTCTATTTACTTTTCTTTCTGTTCAACGGCAGGCAATTTGCCGTATGTCACAAATCCTAAGAGTACAGAAGTTTCTAAATGAATAGATATTGTTGGGTTTACATAAGACATTAAGAAACAAAATCTGGAGATCTCCAAGAAAGGTTCATGCCCTGCAAGTTCCTCTTTGTGATACTGAACGTGTGAGATGAAAAGAAGTGAGCTACAGCTGCTGTTAGGCATCCTGAGGGCATCAGAGGTCAACTGATGAGTAACCCCTCAACTCCATAGTTCTTACTTGGGGTTCTTATTTGGGTTGACTGCTGGTTGATCTTGTCACCTCTAGTTCCTGAAGAGCTTATTACAAAGTTGGGTTAGCTCACTGGCCATACTTGGATCGTGGACATCAGACTGCAGTCCTCATGTAGAATATAACATTATTTCTTTCCTTCTTGGTTTAAATCCCAAGTCAGAACATTTGAAGCAGGTAGGATTTATTACCATTATGTAGCTGCACCAGGAGATCAGCCACAGATAAGTTGCTTCGTGAATTTTTGTAAAACCTCAAAGTCTTTTTTTTTAATCTTAGCACTGTCAATATGTGTGCTCTGTGTGCGTAGGAGAGAGGCTGAAACAGCATTGTTTGAAGAAACGGGTTGCATTATTACCTGTGCTGGGTTCAGCTAGGATATGGTTAATTTTCAGAAGAAGCTGGGAGGGGCCACAGCAAGGATAGACAACAAGACTAGCCAAAGGGATATTCAAAACCATGCAGACATCATGCCCATTATATAAGAGGAGGGCTGGCCAGGGCAAGCACTATGGTTTTGAGCACAGAGATCAGATCAGGGCTAGGTGGTCTGTCAGTGAGCACTGCATTTTATATCACTTGCTTTATATATTATTTAATTAGTATTATTGTTATTGCTGTTGTTTCTTGTCTGTTTGTGTTGTTCTAGTAAACTCTCTTTATCTCAAGCCTTGGGATTTTGCATTTTTCTCCCAGCTGTCCTTCCCATCTGACCAGGGTGGGCTGGGGTTTGTCAGTGGGTGATCGGCCACATTGTGCTCAGTTGCTGGCTGGACCTAAACCACAATGGTCCTTTTTTGGCACCCAGCATGAGGCCCGAAGGGTTGAGATAACAATAAATCTGACCACAGCATGTTAAAACAATTTTGCTATACACATTTTTTGTACTAGCTAAATAGTGCATGCTGACAATCTTGGTCCATTTATTTCCACAGTGGTGTTGTGTAAATCCTTACATGCACTTTGTGTTCCCTGTAGTGATGTTTATAATCTCTGGGAAATGGATCAGAACTGTCATGTTGCTGTATTGGATATTGTCAATTTATGATATGATTATGTCACTGGTCATGAGGTTAAGCTGGTACCTGTATGAAGCATTGTCTTTTGCTAGTGATCTCAGCCAATCTATGGGGCAGACAGGGGCAGAGACTTTCTCAGCTTTTGAGAATTCTGAGTATTCTTGGGATGTCCAAGTCAGCATGCTCTTCTTGCTATGTCTCCTGAGTGTGTCCCAGGTCTTGTCTATGGTTACAGAATTTTTTTCCAAGAATATCACGCCGAGATCTACCCTGAGGCTGGATAGTTATGAGTGGTAAGGTGTGTGGGAGAGCATGGGCAAGTGCCCAGGGCAGTGGTCACTTTCGATGTTCTGGAATTTCAGCCCTAAACAACTGCATAACCCTGATAAACTAGTAAAATACTTGGAGAAAGTGTGTTGTCAACCTGGCAATTCCCGAGAGACACAAATCACTGTAATGTGCTGGGGCCTGGCCCACACCTACTGAGTCCTTTTCAACACTATTCAGTGCCCTTGAGATGAAGAGAAGGTCTCCAGACCTAAAGACAGACCTCTGGTACTGTATCTGAGCCAGAGAACAGACCTGTGCCAGTACCAGTCACCCCCATACAGAAAAAGAAATACACAAAAGAGTTACTTTGCTTTGCAGGGATCATGATGAACCAGGGTCATCATGAGAACAAGAGACAAAGCCAGAGGTGATCACTGATCACTTGATCCCAGTCCCTGAGTGAGCTGCGAAATACATGAAAAGATTTCAGCCATCATCCAAGCGAGCACATTGTCACCTGGCTGCTCCAATGCTGGGGTAATGGGGCTGGTAGTTTGGAATTAGAGGGGAAGGAGGCCAAGCAGCTGGGATCCCTCTCTAGGAAAGGTGGCATTGACAGGGCAACTGGGAAGCAAATACAAGCCCTCAGCCTCTGGAGGTGACACCTGTCAGGCATGAAGAAAAGGTACCCCTTCAAGGAAGATGCTACACATCACCCAGGCAAGTGGACCACCATGGGAAGAGGTATCCAGTACCCCAGTGAATCAGCAGCACTGGAGGCAATTTATAACAATCCAAATGACGAGCAGTTACTTACAGATCCTGACAAAATCCAGTGCACACCACCCATGTGGTCAAAGTTTCAACGAAGTGCACCACCCATCATATGCCAACTCATTGGCTGTAGCGTCCTGGAAAGATGGTCAGGGAAAAACGGTTGATGAATTGGCTGGAGTACTCTGGCACTACGAAGGAAGTCTCTCTTCCTCCCTAAGGGCCTGTGTTTCAGCTGTGGAGGAGCCATTGCAGGAGTTCCAGCAACTCAAAGAAGACACGTCCTACTACCCACCTGTACCGGCAGTGTCTCAGCTCTTAGGAGCAGATGCTACCCTGCCCAAGAGAGACAATATAAAAGGTACACACTGCAGGTTATCCTGTGGTTTTACCTATGTGACCATGGAGAGGACATGAGGAAGTGGGATGGAAAACCCACTTCAATCCTAGCTGCAAGAGTACGTGAATTGCAAAGGAAAACAATTGCAAAAGGAGATTCTTCCAAGAAAAATGCTGCTCAAGTTTCCAGTGGGAAATTCCCCAAACAGAGTAGAAGGGCTGATCTTACTTCTGATCCTCTTGAAGGGATTTCCAAGTCATTTTCATAAGAAGTGAGTGACTGATCAGGATCAGAGGGGCCCTCCCTATAGCCGGGTAGAGAAAAGGGAGAGTGAACTTTACTGGACTGTGTGGATCTAATGGCCTGGCACACCAGACCCACAGGAGTACCAGGTTTTAGAAGATACTGGTGCACAGTGCATGCTAATGCCATCAAGCTATAGAAGGGTCAAACCCATCTGTAGTTCTGGGGTGGCAGGTGTTCTAGTAAACTCTCCTTATCTCAGCCCACAGGGTTTTGCGTTTCTCCCAATTCTCCCTCCCTTGCCACTGGAGTGAGTGGAGTGTTGGAGGACTGAGTGAGGGGTTCCATGGTGCTCAGTTGCTAGCTGAGCCTAAACCACAACATTACGAGATTGTTCATCTTGTGGTGTGTTCCTGTTCTCAAGAGCTGGATCTAGCAAAATTCTTGTAACCCTTCTATGGGAACCACTAGTTTCTATTAACCATTTTAACATTGTATATTTTGATGGAGGACAGAGCAAAGCCCCAGAAGAAAGCTAGAACTTCAAAGCAGAGCATGCTTTAGAAAAAAATAGAAAATAATAAGGCACATTTCCAGCAAGACTAGTGCAAAAATGAAAACCTCCAAAATGTTGCCTGTCTGCTAGATATGCATTTTGTTGGGCAATTAGATAAATACCTTATTTTAGCAGGTTCAGCTCTGCATTTTATACTTCAAGTCCTCTAAGATAGAAACATCAAATATGAATTCTAATTTTAGGATTGACTATCCTGTGGAATTCAGAGAAGAAGTTAACAGGTGGTATCACCCTTTATGGGGTTAGTTCCCATTGATCTAATTTTAAAAGGAAAAGTCAATTCTTTTGGTTTGTTTGCTAACTTTTATTAATTTTTTTCATTGTTAAAAAAAATAATCTAAAAATAATGGAGATCCCTTTTTTAGTATTTTGACCTTTTTTACTAATGTAAAAGGTTCAGAGCAAGTTATGATCATAATTTTGAGGAAATTTCTGCAACTATGTATATGACATTGGAAGGATATAGCATTGGAAGGTGGTGTATGTCAAAGCTGTATGTAATAAATACATACTGTCTTTTTACGCAGGTTTTTACATCAGGGCTGTTCATTTTGTGTAACAAGGGATTGGAGGTACTGAGAAATATCAAGAGTTGCTACAAAACCAGTTATTTGTGTAGCAGCTGTTTGAGCTTAGGCTCATTGTTATCTTTTTCCTTTCACTGTATAATTTCTTATGTTTTATGCCCAGTACCAGTTTTGCTGTTGAACCGTAATAGAGAGAGTATCTCTTACTAAATAACCTGGTTTGGTACAATGAAATAAGCAAAACTAAAGTGGTTGTCTGCCTCTTTATGGAGCAGCTGCTGCTGCTCAGGTGTTCAGATCATTAATTAGGTGCTTGACTGAAATTTGAAGTTTGGATGTTGAATTGCTGTACTGATTTGGCTGATACCATCCTCCTTCCAACACACAGATTGGTCTTCTTTCCCCATTGCCTGCCCTACTTTATTACTCCATTATTTATGGAGTAAAAGATTTGTCATCTGCTCTAGAATGACTTTCAGCTGTAACTTATAGTCAGTTGTTGGTTTCCCGTTATGATGGTAGGAAAAGAAAATTTTACAGTTTCTATTATTTATGAAACAATGCTCAGAGTGTTCTAATGATAAGATCCTTGTCTCTATAACAGTGTCTATATGCATGTATATTTGAGTTTCTGGTATATGACAAACCTAGGAGATTAAAAAGGTTGTTTGTTCTCTTAGTACTAGACTGTAACATACACCAGAATGCTGGACATTATAGAGGTATGTAAGTGGATGTTGCATGGTCTTTTGTCTGCATTCCAATGGCACAAGTGTCCTCAAGGATAAATCAAGCTAACTTTCAAAGTCTGATGGTAGGTATGTCGCAGTAAGGGTGAGAGAGAGCCCTTTGCCTGCCAGAGCCCCAGGGGCTTGCACTGTGCCGTTTCACAAAGTCAAGAAGTCTGTCTGAGTATTCAGTGTCAGAGCCCCAGATAAGGGGCTTGCGCTGCGGTGGCAGTTACCTGTTTCAGAGTCTTGGATATGGACTTGCACTGAAACAGTGTAAATGTTAAAACTATTAGATCTATTAAAGTGACAGATACAATAGGTTCAGAATTGCCATTGATAAATGCACTAACTGCAAAGAAAGATAATTAAGCTCAAGTTAGTAATTCCTAAGTACGTCTGACACAGTCAGAGAAGCAAATCTATGTAATAGCACTAATAAATAATAGTAATCTTAGTAAAAGGTATACCAAATATTGAAGGTGCAACTCTTACCAAGAAGACGTTCCCATCTTGGGTGGAGGAAGAGGAGTATAGCCCATCGACCATCTCTGCTAGACTTTCAGTCTTCTGTCCCCCTGCCTGCCCCCAGCTGCCTACACCCTGCCAAGATGTATTCCCTTGGTGATTTTTATATCCTAAACCCGTCTCTTCCTGTCTTCTAGGTGACATATAGCAAGATTTGGGTGGAGAGTTGAGTAATATAGTCATGTATGTTTAGCATGTACTCCATTAGGCTCATTACCATGCTTCGGGGTATGAACTGTAATATTAATTTTGCTGTTAATTAGGCAAACATTTTCACTCAGACATGATGGCCTTTAACATTTATCTAAGAGCTGTTTATTATGGTTGATTTAGCCAAAGCAGGGATGCCTTATCTTCACAAGACTCCCTCCTTCAGCCATTCAGCAGGCCAGCTCAGCAGATCTCCACCCCCAGAGACAGCACAAGAATCTTGTAATCACAGACATCGTAACCTTTCTCCTGAAGTGCAATAATTAGCCTGTATTCCTGTCTCACGGCATGTTAGGCCATTATACCGCAGGGTACTGCAGACAATATGTTAATACTGTTCTTTGTATCACTGGAATAATGTCGGCTGAAGGCAACTGATGAGAGATTGCACAAACTGTATGTAAAAAGCTGTCATTTAATTGCCATAACACTCCAGTAATCTTGAAATGTATATCTTAATTTTAATGTGTTCCTATGAAATTATTTTTATAGAGGTTTCCTCAGCTCTTGTTTAAGAAGCGATTTTCTAGAAGTACAACAACTATTTAACCCATTTACTATCTGACTACCTTTTTCTAAGTAGGAAAATATAGGCAATATGTGAAGAACTATGAAAACATGAAAATTTTTTTTTTTTAGTGTATATCTTCTATCTGTGTCAGTGATTTTGGGTGTTACTTTTGACTCCAGAAGCATAATTTCCCAGTTGATATGGTCTTGGCTCTGTTATTTCAATAAATACATGAGAAAAAGTATCTGCAGATCTCTGTGTGTTAAGAGGGAAAGACTTCTACTTCAAAAGGAATGAAACAGGTCTGTTGGAAATGAGTTCCTAGCTTAAGTTCTTGCACGTACATTTGGCTGGAGTTTGTGCTGTGTGTCTCATCTGATTATGTGTGAGCAGCCAAAGGTAGCACACTGCTGCAGCCTGTGTGCAAAGTGGCACCTATGTGTAACTCATAATTCTGGAGAGCAAGTTTTGCAAAATTGCTTCCAGAGATTTGACCTCTCATCTGGTCACATTACTGTTCAGAGCTCTAGAACTTACTGAAAACCTTTTACTTTTTAAAGAGACCATTTATTAAGAATATCTACATGGGTAGATTTGGATGACTGGCACATCAGGACCATCTGGCCTTTCTCATCAAAAATTTCTTTCCGTTTGGGACTCGGTTTTTCCTTCATATGCATTCATACCATAGTTACAGAGTTGAGATTTCCCATAACTGCAGTTTAACTGGGAGAGGGAACATGCTCCTTCTTGAAGTCAAATTATATAAAGGTCTAAGTTATGAAGGTGTGATTTTGGTCAGAATAATAACCTTTTGCTTTAAAAGTGTAACCAAGTGTATACTTGTTGAAAACAAGCCATTAACTTCTTTTTCTGGAAGAGCCATTGGAAACTTTGTCTAGCTTCCTGGGAAGGACTGGTGGGGTTTTTATTTTTTTGTTAACTGGCAGAGGTTTCCCATCTTCCTTACCACTTCCAGCTATCCTGTTCTGGCTTGCGTTAGAAGATCTGGCCAGACTTGTAAAGACATCAGCTAGAGGCAGTTATAAGCTGCACATACTTCACTAGGTCTTGATATAATTGCTGAGATGAATCACCTTTGTCCATTCCTTGTGTATGAATGGATGGTAAGAGGGCCGAATACCTATTCTGGTAAAAAACAAACAAACAACAACAACAAAAAACCCAAACCAAAACAGAATAAAAGTTTTTGGCTATTGCAATCTAATCATCATTATGATTATCTTATTTTTCACACAAACGCTTTCTTAAATTATTGTTTTAGAAACAATACTGATAGTAACAATGCAATGAAAAACATTCACATCTTAGATGATGTAAAAAAATTCAGATTTGATTTGTATCAGTAGGAGTGGAGCAGAGTTTCTGGAATTCAAACAGGTGCTGGACATATTACAGAAATAAGTTCGGTCTTTGATGAAATTACTCTTAAGATAAATGGGAACTTTGCATTGCTCTGTAGTGATATCTGTTGCTATATGAGGCTCTGAATTGGAGATATAGCTGCTTGTTGGGCAAGCAAAATAAAAGGAATAATTTAAAATGTTCTCAGGAAAGGAAGTTGCTGGCCGTACTCAGACTCTAAAATTAAATTCTGCTGCAACACATAATCTTATTTTTGGCCTTGTAGGAACTTGTATTCTTATCCTTTGGCCAAAATTTAACTCATACACATTTTTCTCATTGAAGTGCTTGGTAACGCTTCTATACAGGAGAAGATTCTCTAAATGTGGCATTTCTATTATTTAAGGGATTTGAAAAAGCAAGAAATACAATCTTTATTTTTATTGTGCATTTCCCTACAGTAGAGTTAAAATGCAAATCATTCTGTGAGCCTGTTTACAAGGCATGAAGTTACTTTTGTTTTTCTTAACCAAATGGCTGAAATGCTGCCAGCAGTATGTCTGGAATGTTATTTACTTGGTCCATTTCTGCATTTTTTCTTTGTAGCACTGTACGAATGCCACAGTTAGGGGTCATTTACTTACAACTGACCAAAGTAATACCCCTGAAGCTGCAGTTATTCTTGTCGTCAGGGGCTTTGTAATAAAAGATTCATCATGTTCTGCAGCTTCTGTGCTCACAGTTTCCCCCCAGTGTCTCCCTCCCTCACTTCTCTTAATCAGAAGTGCTTTTGGCAAAGATTTGGAGAGTTGCTGGTTTTTCTTGCTTTGTTCTCTGTGACCCAATTCCTCTATTAATGCTTTAATTTCACATTGTTTCTTATGCCAACTGATTGAAACATTTTAACTTGCTTTGCTGGATGACTATTATTTGTTTATAAAGCGATGGTTATTGAGTATGTTTTCCTGCTTAAGTGTGTATCATATTTTATGGTCTCAGTTCCAGACATTCTACTGGTTGCAAGAAAACTGTGGGTGTTTTAACATTTCCAAAGGAAGGGCAGGGCGGGCGGGGAAGCTCCTTGGAATGCTGATGAATAATATTTGACTCTTGGAAATGTCTTAAGGCCATGCTCTCTCCTCCCACGCTTGGAAGGCTAGACTTAGTTTTAAAGACCTGTGGTCTTGAAGGTATTACCATTGTGCTTTTTTTTCCTTTCTAGCTGGCTGGAGTTGTGAAAACAGTTGTAATGCAGATTATGGATACCGAGGGTTAGTGCAGGAATACTCTGCAGATGGTGGTCTTGGTTTTGTGCCCTTGCTACTCCTGTATGTGGCACAGTGCCCTGTTAATCCCTTGCATGTTAGTCAGAGAGCTTTATTCTGCTACTTTTCTTTCCTAGATGCACTTAATTTCAAAAATTATGTAACTTTTGAGGCATTAACATTGGTAATGTCTGTAACATAGAAGAAATTGTCTTACAGCAGAACTTTAGTTGGGAACTGCAGTAACTTGCAATTCAGCTTGTACTCAATAGCAGGGCAGTAATTCATAACAGTTCCCCCCCCCAGTTTCTTCTTACAGGACCGGAGTCCAAAGCAGAATATATACAGACTGGGTTGTTCTCCCTTGTTGTGAAAGGCAGATTTTCAGTGAATATCGAGTCCTTTTCTCACTTCTATGCTTATAGTAAAGGATGTTCTCCATCCTCTGCATTTGCAAAAATTATTGACTCTTATCATCAGATGGTATCTTTCTAGCTTGTTTTAACAGACTATGTGCTTTACTATACGTGGCTCTTGTTGTTTTCGGATAGTGATTTGTTTTCTTTATAAAATGTTTCTGCTTTATTTATTTCCAGCTTTGATCATTTAACTGATAAATACTTGCTGCCTATATTAATATCTGCTCATCTTTTGTTATTCTGGCTTACATATAAAGGCTTCTATTGAAATAAATTAGTCCTGTAACTTGAAAAATATAAAACTTTGCTTTAACTTCCTTCTTCCAGGTAATAGCTCTTTGATGGCTGAATACAAAACAACTGCTTGGCAGAATTTTAGTTTGATTCTCTGCCAACCAATGATAACATACAACCAAATTCCTAAAAATGGCTTGGCTATAAACCATCAGTCATGACCTAGCTTTGATGTAGTAATAAGAGGCTGAAAAGGCTAATAAAGCCTATATATTGTTATGGCCATGCAATGCATGTTATAACAGGTCAATAATGTATTTTATCACTCATTTTTCTTGTGCAGCCCACACATCATCTTCCTGTCACAGAGTGTACTACCAGGTGGGAGCCATCTCTGTGGAACACGTCTGTGCCATGAAATTGCTCATGCGTGGTTTGGACTGGCCATTGGTGCTCGTGATTGGACTGAAGAGTGGCTAAGTGAAGGATTTGCCACTTTTTTAGAAGATATATTTTGGGCTAGAGCACAACAGGTAAGGTGGCGATACATCATTTTTCAATTTAATTATGTGGAAATCAAAATTATATACCCTGCTGTGAATTAGATACAAGTTAAACCTCCTGTGCTATGAAGATAAGCATTTTTAAATAATACTGGAATTTTCATGCTAACTTGATTAAAAAAAAAAATCTATTTCAATCAACAATGAACACCGATCTTTACAGAGGTAGAGGTCAGTGCAAGTAAGAATGGAAACATCTCCATCAATTATTTCTGTCCCAGAAATTTCAGCTATCAAACAGTTTTTCTGCATTCTTTACACTTGTGTTGTGTTCCTGAAACTGGAACAATCAGCAGAGTCTTACTGAATATTGTAATATTCCAGGTACCTAATAAAAAGGGTTTGGTCTTGTCCAGTGGATAGCCAAGAAGCATACCTCAAAGCAAAATGGAAGCTGGTGAAACAGGGCAACAGCAGTTACACTTTTTTCCTCTTATACTGCCCAGGAAGAGGGCATATTTGTAAGCCTCATGTCAGAGGCTTACAAATCATTGTCTGCCTTAAAAGCTCATAAATTACATGCCACCTAGTAAAGTGGTTTTCTGATCCAATTCTTATTTTTGTTGAACCTCTGCTACTTCCAAACGTTTTGTGTGTTAGTCATTTGTTCCTGTGCTTGTATCAGGCCCTGTTTCTACCCCTTATGACTGCAGAGCTCTATCTGTGGAAGAGCACGTGGAACTGGGTACGGACATCATATACACTTCTGAGCCTCCATTTTATGAAGTATCAGGCATATTTATAGCACCGAACAAAACACAGTTCCTTGCCACTTACTGCGTTTCTGGAATAAGAAAGAGGGGAAAGCTGTCCAGACACTTTGCTTTTCTCTTCTAGTCCTAAAACTCATACTTACCCTTACAATGAACATCACGCCTCTGCTGTGAGCTGTTCACATTAATTCTGTGCTTTTGTGAGTCACTTGAAAGCATTTGCATTGTAGTAGACACCCTTCCATGTAGATAAATGGAAAGGAGCAAGCAGCACAACAGCATTATTAATTTAAAGGTCAGAAAATTGCCTTTTCCTTTTTTTTTTTTTCATTTTTAGAATTATTGAGCAGTTTTGGTGCTGTGCAATCCTACAATTGTAGGACTGTGAGTATATTCCCTACTGCCTGACAGTAATGTCAGTTGTGACTGAAATATTAGTGTAATGCAGGATAATATTAGCTGCTTTTGCTTTCTACTGTCTCCCACCTTTTCTTGTAATAGAGAAGTAGTTATTTGTAAGCTGGCAACCTGGCATTTATTTCACAAGCATGTATCACTGTTAATATTATGAAAATGGGACAAAATACAACAGGGAGCTTTCATGCGTGTGGCAGAAGTAGTAGGAAAGAAAGAGGAGTGAAGTAAGGACACAAACCAGCTCTTTGCTTTCAAGCTAGGAAGGGTAAAGATGCAACCAAAACCGCTATGCCAGGTATCTGTACTGCACATTCAGTTCACTTATTGCCAGTCACTAACTGGAAAACAACATGCCCATCTCTCCTATGAGGCAGAACTATTTAACTGACTATTGATCTGATGTGCACAGTGAGGCTTCCGTTTTCCTTAGTGCTGCCGTTAATTCTCATAGCAGAAACTGGTTGGTTAGCTTATTTGTTTTATAATGGATATTGGTATGTTTTCCTGCATCTTCTACACATGAAAGGGAAACAAAACAAGTTTCTCTACATGAAATGTATTATTGTCTGTTGGGAAACAGCAATCAGTGATCTGTGTTTTTTGTATACTATGCAGCTGTCACATGATGACATAAAAGGGCAGCAGGAATTGAAAGCTTTTCTTCGCTGGCGCCGGCTCAGAGACGAGGTGCAGAACTCTGAAGAAGAGCTGCAAGTTTTAAGGTAACAGTACAATAGTGTAGTCTTTACTTTTGCATGTTCTCTCTCCTGTTTTCCACCATTTTCTCCCTTCAAAGGATATACATCCAAATCATCTGATTATATCCACTGCATTTCCTTATTTCCTTCTGAAAAAAAAAGTCAAATTGACTAGGTTATTCATCTTCTGTATACTACAATTGCTTTTCCCTTTGTTTCAGAAAGCTTTCAAAAGCCATGGGATTTACTTTACTATAAAATGTCTCTAATACAAGAGCCTGTATTCAGGGGGGGAAATAAAGCAATTTCCAGAACAAAGTTCACAGTTTGAAGCCATAACAGATTCATTTTCTGTGGCTGAAGACAAACACGTACAGGAGTATGGTGCTGAATGAAGCTTTAAAAAACAAAGAAAAAAGCATAATGGACTATATAAGTCTACTTTCTCTTTAGAAATTACTAATAATGATATTTGAACAAGATTTTGGGCTTTAGGTACTCAAAGGATGTCAAGGCTTCTTCTTGCATAGCTAAAGATACTAGATCCAAAAAAGACTCTTGCTTAGCTACTGTTTAATAATCTGGGCTGTTCTGATTGGTGTCTTGGGAATTTGCCACAGTCTTTTTATCTTGAGTGGCCGTCTAACACCACTGCTTGTCTCCCCACAATCTTTGACTAAGAGAAGCAAGTTTACTAATCCTAGCTCAAATTAGCCTCACATTTATCAAGTCATGGAAGTACAGGGACAGATTTCAAGAGATTATATAGACCATTCTCCTACTCTGAAATCCAGGCAGTATACGCAAACCATCTGAAGCAGGTTTTTATGAACATGTTAGTGCTGATTTATGAGCAGGTTGGTGCTGGTCTCTTCTCGCAGGTAATTAGCTATAGAACAAGAGGGAATGGCTTCAAGCTTCAACATGGTAGGTTTAGACTGGACGTTAGGAAAAATTTTTTCATGGAAAGAGTAGTCAGATACTGGAATAGGCTGCCCAGGGAGGTGGTTGAGTCACCATCCCTGGATGTGTTTGAGGGTCGTTAGATGTGAAGTTGGGGGATATGGTTTAGGGGAGAGCTTGTAGAGTAGGGTTGATGGTTGGACTTGATGATCCCAAGGGTCTTTTCCAACCTGAATGATTCTATGATTCTATGTTCTTAGAAACCTCTAATAAGAAAGTTTCCACGGTACATAGCTACACTGTTTTAGTCTCAACAGTTACAAATTGCTTCCTAATGCACAGTTGAAATTTTGTTTCTTTCAAACAATACAGATTTCTTCTTTTCTTTCACCAAGTGGAAGTGAAGAACAAATTGATCCCCACTTTCTGTATAATCTACTTTTAAATGTTTTTGGACTACTGTTGCAATTTCATTCACTTTAAAGTCAACCCTTCTTTTTGTGCTTTCCCAGTAGACTTAAAAGCCTTTTTCCTTGGGTACTAGAGACTGTTCACCAATACAGAAATTCCTCTTTATGGCCTCATGTCATGTGAAATCACGTCACCAACTGCATAACTGTAGTCTTACATTGATCTGGTCTACTTCATGTTTATTGATGAGTTGTGCATATTACATGTAAGCAAAGTCGGTGAAGTTACACATTTGCAAGTATGTTATTTGCTGATAGGAGTAAATACAAAAGCAAGCTTTATCACTAGCTGTCATACAGCTGCTGGCAACACAACCGCTGATTGACAGAAGCTAGATTGTTTGTTTGTTTTAGAATAAATTACTACTAGAAATATTGGTTCATATGATATGAGGCTTATCTGGATATACGTTTTCCATTTTCAACACTATGAAATCACATTTATTGTCTTTTGTGTTAATTATGTAGTTATTACTTTTTATACAATATATCTGTGTTGTAAATTTTTAAAAAGGTTTCTCTTAGGGCCAAAATATCCTTTGTAGTTCGAAACTCTGGAAGGATTGATTTATCTAAAATTGAAACTTAAGCTTTCTATCGACTTCCACAGTTAGTAGATATAAGTCTCTGAAATAAGCATGCTGCTTACCTTTTGCATAGTGGTATTCTCAGTGCTAATACAAACCAATGACAAACTATTTCTCACTTGAACAATATACCTCTAATATACACTTCAAGAGAGGAATGTGATGCCAGCTTGGAAGTCTGGCAATGTCTTCCTCTTTGATGTCTTTCATTTTCTGTGATTGCATTTAAAGACTTTCCACTGGTTTCAGTCAGATATAAATATTCTCTACTATTTTTTGGGCAAGGACTTGAATAGGTTCTCTCTTTGCATGTGTACTGTTATTTTTCTTTTCTTATTCCTTCTGAAAATATTTTAATGTGCTTTTCAGAGTATATAAGAGAGAAAATTTCAATCTCGGCATTGCACTGAGTTTTGAGTCTCTACTGAGGCTTCTGCTGGTTCAAGCTTATATTTTTATACAAGGATATTAAAAGTAAATTATAACTCTTTGTTACTTCTTGACGGTTATGTCAAGAAGAAAAAAATCAGCCAAGCCACTCTTCCCAAGCGTAAGCTTATTCTTCAGTTACTTTTTTGTTCCCTGCTGGACAATCATATTAACGTCTGTGCTTTCTCCTGACAGCAGGAAAACCCTGCCCAAAACTTACCAGCTGATCCTATTAACTTTTGATCCAGCAAATGACTACCTGTTCAGACTAGGTGAAAGCTACTCAGCAAACTTATCATCAGCATAATGTTTCTTCTTCTTATGGCTATTTGGTATTATATTATAGTAGCATCTTATAAGCTACCTGTGAAAAAAAGAAGTCGGATATGAATTAAATAAATAAGTGTCTTTTCATCAGGCAGCAGCTCTGAAAGGCAGCACCAGCAAATTTTAGTGTTGAAGAAGGAATTTGTAGTACTATAGTGCTCATACAGCAGAAGACTTCAACAGAATCCTGTGTATTTTCTCCCAGAGTTTCAAGCAAACCTGCAGGCATAAAAGCACCTGTGAAATATGTCCTGGCATTCATTCTACTGGCAGGCATCAACACCAGCACTCTCATCCAGTCTCTCTTGTTATGAAAGCAAAGAAGCCTAGAGAACTCCATTTGGTTCTGTGGAATAAAGCTGGTGTTGAGATTGTTTCATGTCCTGGCCCTTATAACAGAACTTCAACTTCTGTTTCTTCATTAAGACAAACCAGTGTTGATATCTATGTCTAAATTTGTCTCCAAGTTCCACTTGAGTCAAGTCCATTTCCCTCCTGAAGCAATGCTCTCTGACAGCTCTGTAGATGTTTAAAGAGTTTTAGTCTGTCACACTGATAGGAAATATATCTTTCAGATGACCTCTTATAGTCTCTGCATAGGTTTTCAGGACTACCTAGCACATCAGAGCATTTAATTAGCATGGACTTCCTTGTGAATTGTACTTGTACTTTGTACAGTGTACTTCTCCACCCAGAAAACAAAAGCCAGCATCTTATGCTTCCTTCAGAAATTTGCCATTATCAAAAATGTACCAGAGAGCAGCTCCAGCACCTTGAATCAGCTTGCCTTCAGCATTATGCCTAGCTTCCTCTGCTAGGTTAGAGGCTAGATTATGTAGGTCAGTGTACAAACTTTCAATCTCTGTACCTCAATGAGTTGTAAATATACTAAGTATTCCTTTAAAGTGGTGTTCTGAAGTACTGACAGCAAAGAACAGGGTAACTTTCTGAATATTTACACTCTTTTGCAGGCATTAGCAGTGTTAAATATACATCTTTTGCAGAAGAAACTTCTTCAGTACCATCATCCAGATAGGATGCTGCTTTCTAGTCACCCAATAGGATCTACACAGGCATAAAGTTGGAGGAGGAAGGAAGGAAGTATGGTTGCCTAATGTAGAATAACTGTGGTTATGGGAGGTATTTCAGTTCACTGTGGATCCTGCAGCCTGTGCTCAAACTCCATTTTTCAGAGTATAGACTAGGCTATTTTTTATGACATAAATGAAGCAGTTTTGGTTTTATATATATGCAGAGAACAATGAAAGGTAACATAAGGAATTTCAGCAGGCCTTCTTTCCAGGGGACTGATCCAGAATTGAAATAGGTGGACCTCTGCTGTCCTACAGGGGCTCTGCAATTATTACATTGTCTTGAAGACCTGGTCTTACCATAGGATAAGAAAACAACTGTTGATCTCCTCCTTTCAATGTTGAAGGAAAATCATCCTTGAAAGAACACATGAACTATAGAATGGTGAAGGACTGTGTTAGGAACAGTGTAAAATCTATCTGCAATTTTTTTTCTTTTCTATTTTAAATACTTATATTTTATTAGGATTTTACTGTGTGAAGTGGATTTCATATGCACAGGTCCTAAATATAGCACTTGAAGAGTGAAAACACACCTTAGCACTCTGGACAAAACTCTAATAAGGAACCACTACACAAATACAAAAAAGGAAGACTGTTTTCCCCAAAGCAGACGTAGATATGAAAGAAATTTGATCACAAGGATTAGCTCATGAGAAACATATGAGTGATGTGGTTTGAAGACACTGCACTTCTGTGGCCTGTGTTGCTCCTATTCTATAGAAGTGGAAGGGAAAGATGTTTGGTTTCCAAGACTGACGATTTCAAAATCCACACTTAGACTGGGAGAGGTTGTTTCAGTTACAGGGTTAAACTCCTAAGACAGATATCTGTTCTCAGACCACTGTTAGCTGGGATGTTTTCTGGATGCCTGTGAAGACACTGCTTAGAAATGAAATAAAAATGTTTGTGTAGCTTCTCTGAAGTTTCAGTCTGTGCTCACGAGAGCCTAGAAGTCTGACACGCTTTACTGCTGTAGATTTGTGGCATGCTGATGCTGTATTACATTTCAAAATCAGGCAGTGAAGAAGTGGGTTTGTTCTAGACATTATTGTCTGTAAAGCACAAACCGGTGTGCATGAAAGGCTTTCTCTTTTAAAACTTCATCTACTTTTCCTCCAACCCCAAATGACAAAATGAAAAACAGAACATTATTTCTCCTGCAGTGTACTGCATACAGATGAAAGAGGTCGTTCTTGTGAGTATAGCCATGTAAGCTGTTAAGCTAATGTTCATGTACAAGAAGAGAAATCTCTAGTTGCACATAAATTCCCTTCCCTTCCCTTCCCTTCCCTTCCCTTCCCTTCCCTTCCCTT
>JAVFHW010065375.1:38141-72065 GCA_032159205.1 Eurystomus glaucurus suahelicus
CTTCCCTTCCCTTCCCTTCCCTTCCCTTCCCTTCCCTTCCCTTCCCTCTCCTCCCCTTCCCACTTCCTGGTTGTTTCTCTTTGCTCATAAAGCATCTGCACTGTAGCATGGCATGCAACCTGATGTCATGCTGGCAGTGAAAAGAGTACACCAACTTTGTGATGAATTTCATTTGTACCCCAGCTGTCTTTCCAACTATATACAAAATTGCATTAAGACTGTGAAATTCATTTGTTTGTCTGTCTGAGCCAAGTTATTTACGTAGGCGAAAGGAAAAGTTTGGACTAGTCACAGGTGTCTAAAGTTACTATGCCATTCACAATGCTTTCAACTATGAGTAATTTCTTTACTTACTTATCCAAGACTTAATTATTGTGTTACCATTTTAGGCCCAAAAAGGAGCGCACAGGAGAATCAAGTGAGTCTGGAGCATCTGTTGTCAAATATGGTCTTAAAGCAGAAAACAGCTTCACACAAATTCACTACTTGAAGGTGAGTGTTTTCAGCTGATTTTAATTGAAATTACTAATATGACAAAGACTTCTTTCTTCTAGACATCATCAAAGTCACAGCATCCTATTTGTTTCTTAATTTCTTGCAGGGCTACTTCCTTTTGCGGTCTTTGGCAAGGACAGTAGGAGAGGCTTCATACCTTGCATCTTTACGAAAATTTGTCCATAAGTTCCATGGGCAGCTTGTCCTTTCTCAGGTACTGTGCTTGGGGTTGTTCCTCACTTTCTGAAAACACAAATAACCAAAACTTTTGGTTTAACTATTTAAATCAAAACACTTCTGGTTGTGCTGAAAGGAGAGAACCAAGAATAACTTGGTAATATTAGTGAAATTCCTACCTGCTACAGGGCAGAACATTTTTTTCGGGGTGTTACATCTGACAAAGAAAACAGTGGGTGATTTCTGCTTTTTCCTTTAAACGTGATACTTTGAAAGGTCAATGTTCATAGGTGCTAATGTTCTCAATGATAGTGTCATTCACCATACTGGAATTATCTCCCATAGTCTTTTAACTCACGGGTTTTGGTTGTGATCAGTCAGTCTTTTCCCTGATACCTCTCTCTTTCTGTAGGGAAGAAATACAGAGTAGAAATTTAACTAAGAACTTCTATAAATCGTAACAATGCATGCACGTTATATTTCTGACTTCATTTCTTCCATCTCTGTGTGCTGCTTCATTTAATGCTTATAATTTCACAGTCTTTCTCACAAGGACGGTCCCCTTCTGACTAGGTTAGAGGGTGTGGTCCCGACCACTCTGTGACATTGCACCCACCTGTATTACAGTTTTGTCACAACCTCTGTGTAGCTTTCCTCATCACGTTTCATGCTTCCCATGCTTTCTGAAGCATTCTGTTATTGAAGTATTAATCTACGAGGGATGTTTAAGATGTGTGGTTTCTTTCTTTCGGTAGACTTTCTCTGACAGTGATACCATGCAGTGGCAGCCCACTCTGAAGGACAATTGTTCTTATAGAACAAGATTTGTTCCTAGATTGGTGAAGGCTTGGTTGTTAAACACAGTGTTGAATTAGGAATCAGAACCTGCCCTCCTAAGTCCAACTGCATATTTTAATCAGTTGAAGTACAGACTTAGCTTTTTCTCTTCCTGGCATAAGAGGTGTATAATTATTCCATGCGGTCAAGCGGACTGAGTGAATTTCTGAATCCAGTTTATTTGCTGAAGTCTTTCTTTTCTGGAGTTACTGTTTAAATCTTTGAGGGGATTCAGGATAGTGATAAATGTCTCTTTGCAACACAGAGTAAGACCCTCTGATTTTGAGGGAATGGGGTCTAAAACTTTCCTGTTTCTTCTAACCACAGTGAACCTTTGCTTGTGTGCTTGCTGTTTTGAGTCTCACTCTTACAGGGTGAGATGTATATCCATGTATCTTACAAATAGCTCACAGACCCATAGATTCTTTTGTATGTCATGTCAACCAGGAGTTAGGCATAGTAGCTCTACTGCAGCAGCTCTGCCCTGTGGGGGAACATTTAGGGTGTGAAGGGAGTTCATGTTTCCATTTCTGCAGCTGTTTCCTGTACAATGTTACTGTGAACCTCAGCAGTTATGTTTGGCATAGTGTGGAAAACGCCAGTAACTATATGAGCCTTGTCTACATTGTGGTGTCCAAAACCATAAATATGATGCTTCATTATTACACAGCTGGAAACTTTTTGAAAATTACAGAAATCATGAAACTGCCAAAACCAAGAAGCAGCCCTGTGTTTTAATCTGATGGTAAGAAAGGTGCTTGCATTTTGGTGAGAAAAAGTTATCTCGTTGCTTCTCATTAATGTGAGATGAATTGTGCCAGTAGGCTGTTTACATACTGCAAAATATCTTAGTACATTATACTACTGTTCATGATAGCTAGATTGCACTGCAATTAAACTACCAATCTATGAGATACTTCTCTCTTTGTTCAGCACTCTCCTGTGAAATGTCAATTTGTAGCTTGCCTAACTCTCATCTCAAAAGATGAAATACTATATGTTGCTTCTACACTCAGAAACAGCCATTTTGGTTATTGCATTAAAAATTGTTCAATGTTTTTAATTATTCAAGCAAGAGTAAGTGATGCCTTTATTTCAGGTTTCTTAGGCTACTTTTCCTTTGGTTACATGCAATATGTCCATAACTATGTGCTTCAAGTAGGTAAAAAAAAGATACTTTCCTTCATTTGAAGATACTTGATTTGACGAAGAAAGAGCTGTGTGCTATTTAACTTCTATATGAGCCAGCAGTGTGCCCAGGTGGCCAAGAAAGCCAACGGTATCCTGGCTTCAGTCAGAAACACTGTGGCCAGCAGGACTAGGGAACTGATCGTCTCCTGGTATTTGGTACTGGTGAGGCCACACGTCGAGTACTGTGTTCAGTTTTTGGCACCTCATAGAATCATAGAATCATAGAGCCATGAATCATAGAATCATAATGGTTGGAAAGGACCACCAGGATCATCAAGTCCAGCCTTCATCCTAACTTCTTTCTAGCCACTAGACCATAGCCTCAAGTGCTACATCTACTCATTTTTTAAACACCTCCAGGGATGGTGACTCCACCACCTCCCGGGCAGTCTGTTCCAGTGCCCAACCACTCTCTCTGTAAAGAATTTCTTCCTAATATCTAATCTAAACCTCCCCTAACACAACTTGAGGCCATTTCCTCTCATCCTATCATTAGTAATTTGGGAGAAGAGACCAACACCAGCCTCGCTACAACCTCCTTTTAGGTAGTTGTAGAGAGCAATAAGGTCTCCTCTCAGTCTCCTCTTCTCCAGACTAAAGATCCCCAGTTCCCTCAGCTGCTCTTCATAGGGCATGCTTTCCAGACCCTTCACCAGCTTCGTTGCCCTTCTCTGGACCCACTCCAGCATCTCAATGTCCTTCTTGTACTGTGGTGCCCAAAACTGGACACAGTACTCAAGGTGCGGTCTCATGAGTGCCGAATACAGGGGCATAGTCACTTCCCTACTCCTGCTGGTTACACCATTTCTCATACAAGTTTATGACTTCAAGTTCCTTCTTCAACAAATGTGCTGTCAGTGTTTAAGCGAATGAAAGATTTAAGATAAATAGAGGTGCAAATTGTAAGTTTAAATATCATAGTGTATTTTCACCTTGTCCAAAATAATTGTAATTGGGAATTGTGGGGATAAGGGAAAGTAAAAACAGTGAAAATAATTGCCATGTTCTGAATACTACTCTTGTTTTCAGTGGTGTTTGTAGTATTTTTCCTAGATGGGAGCTGCAGGTGCAAGGAAATGACTTCAGATGTGAAACATGAATCAGTTTGCCTTTTTCCTTCATTTTGATTGTGTGCTCAGTATATTTTTAATAGTAAGTTTTGTTTATTTTAGTTGAGTTAGCAACAGACAAGTAAGTCTGGAATCTTTGAGAAGGATTTTTTTAAAATCTTGCATTTTTCTTTCTATGGGAGAACCCACTTACTAACTGCTTTGAATGAACTTTTAAAATAATGGAGTGTTACTGACTATAAATAAGTAGGAATGAGTGCAAGCTGCTATTTCTAACACAGTTAAAGCTGTTGTTCAGTTTGATACTGAAATAAGAATGCCTGGGGAATTGAACTGTTTGCAGACATTAATTTTCATGTAGTTCTGTTTGCTATAATAATAACCCAAGGTCTGTAGTGTTCATCCATCTGAAACAGTTATCATTTGCTCTAGTAAGATGACAGTCATGGAGGCAGCACTTAAAAAAATCATAATTTATAGTATTCTTAAAAGTTTTAAAGGCAGATATATGGGTCCAAGCTCACCATGAGTGTACCTATGTCAACATATTCCAGCACACTGATTTGCATGAGCACACACCGTTGTCATAATTTTATAGAATTGGTATCTGCATGCACAAATTGCCATTCAGCTATCTGTTAGCTTGTAGAATTCTTGTAACAAGAATTGGAAGTCTAAGCATACAGTGTGCATGTCTTTTGATGCTTCAACATCTAGAATCTTTTCTTTAGATAAAAGTTTAACTAAAAATTTGTCTCTGCAGTTTGGCCCTGGCTGTTCCGTGCTTACTGACCTGTGAGCTTGAGCGAACAACTGTTGACATCAGTGGGGCATGGTGTGGACTCTGGCGCTGTCCCATCCACAGCAGTCTCTAGGACAGGGCTCTTTGCTTTCTACACTCCCATGTGCTTGGAAAACAGAAATAGATGGGTCAGCCTTACTCAGATTGAGTTAGTTTCCTGTTCCAATTCTTGTATAAATGAACATATTCCTACTTTTTTTTTTATTTACCATGCAGTATGCTTTTATTTCTGAGTATGGATCAGTTAATTACGTTGCACATTTTGACAGCCTATCGTGTTTGTATGTAAAAATCTAACTAGCTTTAGGTCACATCTCTGTTTCAGTACAAGTATGTTGAAAAAGGAATGTATGAAATGTTGTGCTTGAACTACAAGTAAGACTAGGTTAGTAGAAGTCATTAACATGGTACAAGGCAAGATTTTTTGGTGAGGAAACTTTCTTTTTTCTGATACACTTTTTTCATAATTATGTAAGATAAACTGTGTCTTTTAGAGGACAGAGAGATCAGAGTGAAGTAGAGGTAGAAATGGAACTGGAGAAGAAAGCAGAGAGAATAGTGAACCTAAGAGGAGCCCAGATGCTTTATAATCATGTGTAGTACAGATGAGTGATTAAAAAGTCAGTTAATGTGTCACACATTTTAACGTCCAACAGTATAGTTGTGTAAGACAAAGTATCTTTTGGTACCATTTATCTCAAGTATAAGTATCTTAAAAGAAGCAAGTGTGTTTTACGCATATAATTGTCTTTTATCAGGGAAGTGACCTATATATCTGAAAATGTCTTGGACTTTTCTAGTAGAGTACACAAATCCTTCCTGTAGCTGCTGACCTAAGTCTTGAGCTTTCATTTAGCATCTTTCAAGCTTAAAATTACATGGTAGCTTGTTATGCAATATCATTTGGT
The DNA here is from genome assembly GCA_032159205.1 of Eurystomus glaucurus suahelicus. NCBI lineage: Eukaryota > Metazoa > Chordata > Aves > Coraciiformes > Coraciidae > Eurystomus > Eurystomus glaucurus. Next base: position 43,622 of record JAVFHW010065375.1, read on the forward strand.
AAGAAAAAAGATAAATTCTTTAATTCTGACAAGAGCAAACTGACAATGGAGCACTCCCAAAGCATGTGGGTGTTATCAGTGCTGAATCACAGCTCCAACTTTTGTTTGATTTAATGAGATGCTTGTAAAATAATCAGAGTAAAATGCATTTTACATTATTTTCTACTGCATGGTCTTAAACAGAAGTCCAAAGAATGACTGAGGGCTCTATGTAGAACCACTGATACATTACAATTCTTGTTCCTCATATTTTTCTTAGGTATATATATGTGTTCTTACATGTTTATACATGTAAAATAGAAGGAATCTCTGTTTAATTCAAGTTTGTAGGCAGCGTTATATTTATTATTTTTATTGGACAGTGAGAATTTTTCTAACTTCTGAAGAAATTAAAACATTTCAAGTGAGTTTGACACAACATAGGCTCTGGTATCAAAACATTACAGGAAGTGTGCTAAAGCTGCATGCCATCACTTCCCTGCCTAGGGGTCTAGTTTGAACCTTCCTGTCAATAAGGTAAGGAGGAATGCCAAGGCTTTGTTCAGTGAATTAAGTGACAGCCAACATACTTTTTCCAACTTATCTGGTCCCTGAATGGACTTACCTGTTCTGAGGTGTTTTGACATGTACAAAGACATTTTCTGTGAATGACATAGAGCTTTGACAGAAAGCCTTTTGGTAGTATAGCTAAGGTGATTTAAGTCTTGTTTTCCTAGTTATTCACACTGTACCAAAGAGTACATATTCAGTCTTGATAGTATGGACAGTTTACTCAGAGTGGTTTGTGTGAAAGCACTCAGATTTGGGCAGCTCAGGCAGGGACACCTTCTGCTGCTGTGCCATGCAGGAACGATAACCCCAGTCAGAGAAATGCCATCTGGGGGACCAATACTACCTTAAATATCCACAAGAAGATTTACCAGAAATTCTTGTCAGATCCTCATATGTGCTATGTTTTCTTGTTTGCCACAACAGTTCCTCATCCTTCTTTAGGGGGTTGCTAGTGATCTGAATGCAGTTCACTGGCATGGGGTAAAAGGGCAACAAATTCTGCTTTTGACTGGAGCTAGTCAGTGGTTCTGTCACCTGGGGCTTAAACTGTTAACCTGTCTGGCTAATGATGGCTCCCTGATGAGAGCACATATACCTGGGGCGTCTTGCTTATGCTTTGTAGGCAGTTGTCAACTTTGGAGGGGCATTCTGGGCTTTTTACCAAAACCCCAAGAGAAGGATTTCAACATGTTGCAGATTTTGTTAAATAAAAGCTAGGAAGATGAAGGGGGTGGTACTCATTATTTATTTTTCCACCCAAAAGGGACAAAGTAATATTTACCTTTCAGTTATGTCATCTACAAACTGCGTAACTGATAGGGATAGTTTAACTTTGAGTATGTAATTTCCGTAAGGAATTGGATGTAGATGTATTTGGAGTTTATTTGTTGCCAACTGAATGTCCTTTTAGGTGTATCACTTCTAGTTACAAAATCTCCATTGCTCTTATGCACACCATATATATTTCAGTTAGAGAATTTAACTGTTGGTCATAAAGTACTTGAAATACCTAGATTTGAATTTTTCATAAAGAGAAAGTAATTAGTCTTTTAATATTCAGTGTTCTTAATTTAATATCCACATGTGTGATCAGAAAGAGGTATCTGTCTGGTGCCCCAAAACAGTTCAAGAGTAGAAGCATGCTGGTCATTGCTCTAGACAAGAATGGGAGTAATAATATAGCATCTTTAGTCATGAAATAAAATGTCTGCTAACCCAATATCTGCCTAGTTACGTCTTCAAGTGGCCTTCATTCCTAGGGTTCTCAAAATTACTTCTCTCAACCTATTTCTTAGTCATTAGATCCCCAATCTTCTTTACCTTTGACTCAGACATGCTACATGTGTTAACAGTGCAAAGGAAACTTCTTGCTCTCAATTCAGAGTCTGTATCCAGACTGGATCTGCTCAGCAGCAACCCAAAGTCACAGTTGTGATTAGAATTGTTGGTTTCAGTCTGGACTATGGTGAGAGCAGACAAGAGTTTAAAGACTCTTATTTATGAGGGTCTAGCAAATCCTTAGCAAACATGTGTGAACTAATTTTTCAAAGGCTTTTTCAGTTTGGCCAAATGTCAATAAAATTCCACAAACTGCAGAATAGCAGTTTATTTATAGAAGGAAAAGTTGTTTTCTACAATCTGAGGTTTCCATCCAGGAAAGAACAAGAGGAGTATGTAGGGAAATTAGATTATTTATTCATATGAATACAGGCCAGTTTGTTAATAATGTAGCACTGTGGTGGCATGTGATTTCTAACTCATATTTTCTTTCTGGCTTCATTGAATTAATTGCAACAAAGACAACAAAACCAAACTATAATTTGTTTTATGATTAGACTCAGCATTTATTTATTATTACCCAGGTCATGCATGAGTCCTTGCTTCACAGAGTCAGAGAATGGTAGAGTTTGGAAGAGACTTCTGAGGATCATCTGGTCCAACCTCTCTGCTAAAGCAGGTTCACCTAGAGCAGGTTGCACAGGAATCCATCCAGGCGGGTTTTGAATATCACCAGGAGAAGGAGACTCCACAACCTCTCTGGGCAGCCTGTTCCAGTGCTCAGTCACCCTCATAGTAAAGAATTTTCTTCTTATGTTCAGATGGAATATCGTATGTTTCAGTTTGTGCCCATTGCCCCTTGACCTGTCACTGGGCACCACTGAAAAGAGATTGGCCCCATCTTCTTGACACACTTTAGATATTGATAAACATTGATAAGATCCCGTCTCAGCCTTCTCTTCTCCAGACTAAACAGACCCAGGTCTCTCAGCCTTTCCTCATAAGAGAGATGCTCCTGTCCCCTAATCATCCTCCTAGCCCTCTGTTGGACTCTGTCCAGTAGTTCCCTGTCTCTCTTGAACTGGGAAGCTCAGAACTGGACACAATACTCCAGAGGTAGCCTCAGCAGTGCAGAGCAGAGGAGGAGGAGAACCTCCCTTGACCTGCTGGTCACACTCTTCATAACATGCTCCAGGAGACCTTTGGCTTTCTTGGCTGAAAGAGCACACTGCTGGCTCATGGTTAGTTTGTTGTCTACCAGGACTCCCAGGTCCGTCTCAGCATAGCTGCTTTCCAGCAGAACAGCCCCTGCCTGTACTGGTGCATGGGGCTATTCCTCTCCAGACATAGAACCCTAAACTTGCCTGTGTTGAACTTCCTTAGGTTCCTGTCCACCCAACTCTACAGCCTGTCCAGGCCTCACTGAGTGACAGCACAGCCTTCTGGTGTGTCAGCCACTCCTCCCAGATTTGTATCATCATTTGCATCATCCCAGTTATGTATCATAATTTGTGTCACTTCAAGTGCAAGGTCACTAGAACCTCTTAAAGAAATGGCATCAAAACTTTAAAAACCCCACATTAGCCCCTGACTTTTCCCTTGGACACTTCTGAACCATTTCATCTGGGAGTGGGAAGAAAAAAAATAGCCTGAGGATAAAATTTCGCTCCAGATGGTTAAAGTATGGCACAATTATAAGCAACTGAAAAGGCAGACCTATAATGGAATGTGTCATGCAGACTTGATAATAGGCAAATGTTGAAAGCCATGTAAATATGAGGTAAGTGGTAATTTTGTTTTCCTACCCTGTTTTGGAGTGTGAAAATAGAAGCAGTTAAAATAAGATTAAATAGATTAATTGTAATTTTAAGAAAATGTGTAGAATTATGCTTACTACCTTACTCTTAATAGATATTTGTAAAAATCAAGATAGCTTTAATCACAAAGGAGATGCTTAATTTCATAGTATTATATGCAGAATATTAAAAAACTTCTCATACCAGAGGTATCTTCAAGTGTAGTGTGGGTTTGGCTATAAGAAGTTGATGCAATCCAATCAGAGGATTAGGCTACCTGAACATATACCGAGATGGAAGTGTCAAGTATGACTACTTCCATATTACTTTTCACACACTTTTGCGACAGCTCTAATAATGATCCTTTCATATTCTTTATTTCCATGTAAGCTTACTCTGTACCTCCAGCAAAGCTTCCACAAGCAGAAGACAGTAGTTCTCTGTTTCTATACTGAATAATGGTACAGAACTGCAAGTAGTACTGTGAAATAAGGGGATTTCACACTTTATCATCATGTCAGCAATACACTGTGGTTAGGACAGAATGACTCCTGGCACATTTAATGGTGGCATTCTTGCCACAGCAACACTGAGCCCAGCACTGTATAATTTACCTTTTGCAAGCAAATTTTGCAGGCACCACAACATAGCCTGAATCTCACCTGTAATCTAAAGGAGGAAGAATTAACTGTGCTACCAGTAGTTTCAATTGTGGAAACAGTCTTGCTTTGATCCCCTAACAATGCCATAATCAGGCAGAGAAACAGCATCTTTTGTTGAATGCCATGGCAGAGTCCCTAAATAAAAGTTTTCTGCCTTTTAGAAAACATTCTTCAAGACCTTACAGACCAAGTATTTGCAATCAGAAATCAGCCTTCCCTCATAAATTGCAGTGAGGAACATAATTAGCCTCTGAAACTTGCCTCCACAAAGATTACTATTAATAAAGTGGATGTATTGCTTTATGAAATAGTATATAAATGAATAGTTCATAGTAATAAGTTATCTTCTTATGAGATTGTTCAGAGGACTGCATTGTATCAAAGTGATTGTCATTAAAATTGGATAATGTATAGCATGGAGTGCCAGAGAACTTTTGAGTGATGTTAGGCACAGCTTTCTAAAGAGGGCTTATCATACAAGGATGATAGTAATACTGTTCCACTGGTACTGCACCTTCTTTGTAAATCCATGAAAGAAATTCTAGCTACTTTTTTTTTTTTAAACTCTTAGTGTGTGGTTGGCAGCAACACTGTGAATTTTGTCACAGAATGAGTAGGTGTGATCTTCCAATCAGGTATGTGCATTAAGGGAAAAAAAGCCTTATATGGTTACATAATTAATGACAATGTGAAAACCTAAGCACAGGGGAGAGTGTAAACACCCTTAATTCTGGCGTTTCTTAGTCTTTGAGCATGTGAATCTGCAGCCTTTAACAGTTTTAAATATAGTTTGTGTGTGTGTATTACAGATGAAATAAAAATGGTAATGTGAGATTGTGTTAGAACAGTCAGCAGGCTTTTTAAGCCCATTTTCTTTCAATATTGACACTTTTTGCTTGAGTGGGTTGGAAACTGACAAACATAATGTATGTTGTATAAATACCTGAGCAGTATATCACCATAGTGGGTATACAAACTTCTTCCTTATCAGTCTGTTATCTGCAGTCTTTAAAAATCCATTGCTCACTCGCAAAGCAGAAGCAGAGTTATGTCTTTGTAAACACTCTAACTGTGGTGCTTTGTTCATTTTCCAGGATTTTCTTTGCATGCTGTTGGAAGACTTCCCTGAACAAAAAGAGTAAGTGAGAACCAAGGCTAGAAAAGTCAAAGAAGAAAGTAGAAATCAGATTTAAACATCAGCTGTGCTAGCCAGAAATAGCAGAATTTCATCTAGTTGTGTCTGCTTGTTTTTTTCAAGTGTGCGTGTCTTTCTCTGAAAATTCTCATACATTTATGCACAAAAAGTGTGAGAATTGCTGTGTTATTCTTATCCCATGCTCCCTTTAACTTGCACGTTAGGGCAGCAGTGAAGTCCTGTGTCCACAATGCAGTCTGAAGTGCCAGGCACAGCTGCCTGCTCAAATTAATCTATGATCCTCCTGCCAGATGCTTTTGGCGCATGGCACCCTAGAGCAAGGAGGCCAGAGCTTTGCCGTGGAGCTGGGAAATTAGAGAAGGTGGATTTTTCTCAAGCAGTAGTCTGGTACCGTGCCCTCCCTGTCATACAGTGTGCTGAACGGGGAAGGATGGAAAATGCTAATGGAAATCCAGCCTTAATGGCCTGTCATGTCCTTCAAAATCCTCCTACATATGACCGTGACTGGCTGATGATGATACAGCTAGTCTTTAACAGAACTTTGAATTCATTCCTGCTTATCAGTCCATTTCCTCTGTGCTACTGCAGACTGTGCTACAAATACAGGTTCTTCTGTAGTACAACTTTACATATTACAGCTTTAAAAAATAAAGTATTCACTTGGAAATGCAGTTTTGGGGAGCAGGAGTCCAAAAGCCTTCATAAATCTGGGTTAGTAGTTTGGAAAAAAAAAAAATTGTAGAAGATATTTGTGAAGGTTAAATGTATTGAGTCTTTTGGTGAAACACTTCTGTTCTTAAGGGTTGCAGGACAAAGAAGCTAATGATCGTTGAAATAACATGTTTTGTGGCATCATAAGTTTAGTTTGGTGTTGTTATATTTTCCAGTGATGTACTGTAGGATGATGGTTTTTTTATATCATTGGATATTTCTTTCCAGCCCAAATATAATCAGGAATATTAAATGGAATATATGAGAAAGTGGATTATTTAATGGCATGACTATACATTGATTTGTTATTAAATTTTTCTCCATTTCTCCACTTTCTATGAAGTCCAAACCCCGTGCAAAATGTTACTTGAATAGCCATCTGATTTTCTACCTAGAAACATCCCAAAATATTTAAACTTTCAGTGAGACTAATGCAAAAGTGTGTTTTCATTTGTGTTGCATCACACTCCAGAATGTATGAATAAAATTTCAGACCTATGGTAGTTCATTTTACAGTCAGACAGATAGCGTATCTGAACTTACCTATTGCCAAAATTACTTCGGGTGCAGATATTAACAGCAATGTCAAGAATAATAGAACATCCAAGTATACAGAAGACCTTTATTTCTTATCTGCTACAAAGATATTTGTTTCATTCTTGAATGTATTCTGTTGCTAGTACACAAATACTAGCTTGAGGAAAAAGCAAAGGGGGTATCTCTCTTTTTAGAGATCATCTGCTGATGAGTGCTTTTTTGCACAAAGTTTCAGTTGTAGGAATGAAATGTATTTCAAGATGAGAGCAATGAAATTCTTTGTAACACACAAGACCTCCCAAACTTGTGCAGTTCTACCAAGTAAAATTTTAATGTTTACATTAAATGCTTCTTACTTGAAAAATAATAAATACTCTAATATACTGAAGTTTATAATGGTGGCTGTACTTAATAATAAAAACAAGAAAAAAAAAAAAAGAGGAAGATAAATTAGTAGTAGAATATCAAGCCAAATCTTGCCCTTAGCTGTTGGCCACAGAGGCAGACTAGTGTAGCTAGGAGTAGAGTTTGGCTTATGGGAGGCTTCTGTAATGAGAACAGGATTAGTATGGGCAGAAAGCAATCATACAACAGTGTGGAAATTTTCTGTAATTATTACATTGAAGTAATGCAACATTATTGAATGTAGCAAACTGTATCTAAAAGATTCTCACTCTTTCAGTGCTTAATTCCTTTAGTTTTTAGTTACAGGAGATTTTTTAGTACATTCCCAGTGATGAGCAGTGCCAAGTAACAGACGTAACTTCTTAAGTGGCAGTCATTGATTTTTGCTGCCTTCTGTACGCAGAGAAGGATTGTATGCCTGGTTTATAGGGCTACCTCACTTCCTGCTCTGACTCAATTTTAATGGCACGTTAGCTGTAGGAACCCATTCTGCAAGGCAGGATCCTCCTGTTCTGGACTGCAGCTGAATACTGACATCAGACAGGCCTAGCACTACCTTCTGGTCCTTTAGAATTTTCTAACTTGCCCTTCAGGCAGATTGTTTCTGTATGTGAAGGGCTAATGGCAAGAAGGGCAATCAAGTGTCTATCATTATCCTTCTCTGTTTCCAAAGCCTTTTGAAGTATAATATGCACTGGCTATAGTCTCACATTGTCTTGGGCTTTCTGTAGGAAATCTACGATACTTTCCACTTGTAATGGAGGCATCTTATTTCCCCATATATAATTTGAGACCACTACATTATAAAAAACCCAACCAACAACAAAAATCTCTCTTTTGTGTCTGTATATCACAGTGCACTAGATCTGCTAAAACTCCCAGTGGCTCTGTTCTCCCCAGGGCTTACATCCATAGTCTTTGCTGTAAATTGATCCTTTCCACATCTGCCCAACATGTGAGCTGTGCAAAGACTCAGTGCTTTTAAGGCCCTGTAACAGAGGGTGAGTTTTGCGAGCATCAGATAAATCAGAGGCGCAGCTGCTGGGGCTATTTATGACTACAGATATTTTGAGCAGGTCAGTTCTATTTTTTGGGGGTTTCTAGTGGTATTTTCTACTTAATTTAATTCAATAAAATAAATAAGTGTACTAATACAGGCATTATTTTAATAATATAAAATAGCTAAATGAAGGTTTGTGTGATGTACGTGCTTTCTTTGCTACTCACATTGTCATGAATGTGGTGATTTTGATTGAGGCAAACAGCTGGTAGGTACCTAATTCCCAAAGCAAATCACTGGGAAAGATTTTTCCCATTGTTTTTGATTCCTCCATTTTTTTGGTAAGCCAAGATACATACGGTGGACAAAACCCAAAGCAAATCTTTTTTGCAGGAAGCTATGTCTAGTTGACAGAACCACTAATTGGGCAGTAGTCTTTGATTTGCTCTGAATATGCCTTCATATTTAGATGGAACAACTTACTTGAAAATGATTGCTTTGCATGAATGTATATACCCAGATGAAGCAAGTCTGCTTGTTGAAGTATTTTCCATTTAATACAGCAGACTTGTTATTTTCCTGTACAAAACAAACAAAAAAAAAGTTGCACACTTTCATGTGCGCTGTTCATTTGCTGCAACATCTTATGCTAAAAGTGGGTTCTTCCCTTTGATTGAGGAATTAAGTGCGTTTGTGTTAAAGTTTTCAGAAGCCTCGGTGCTTTGTGCAATCAAAACTTGATGTATAGACATCTTTTATAATGCTAATTTTCAGATTATGATTAATGTCAGTATTCTACAGAAGCAGCTTTGAATCTGGCCATGAACAGTATGTATGCGTGTTAGGAGATGACTCCAAGGTTGATCAGCTTATCGTCTAAACAAATAGACAAGGAATGAGATAGTGGATGTAATCACATTCTCATTTTACAGTGGAGAACTGTAGTACAGAGCAATTGAAGAACCTGCCCAGCCTTCTAAGAGCTCTGTTATCTTTACAGATGCTTAGCTGCAACATAAGCAGGTGCTAAATGTCCTTTCTGAATACACTTTATTGGGCTGCAGCATTTAGAAATATCAGTGTCCTCTAGGACATTTGTTTTGAAATAGCAATCCCTTTGTGATCTATTTTTTTGGCTTGATCTGTCGCCCAACAAGTTAGTGGAAACTTTTCCAAGGACTTCACAGTTCTTCAGTATTGACTCTCAACACATTCAGAGTAGATCTTGCAGTAGTCTGTATATTACTAATATATTTGGAAAAAAAAATAGTGAATGCCTGTAAACTGCTAAAACAAGGAGCTTTTTTTGATGGGTGCCAACATGAATGTCCTCAGTTAGGAAAAAAGATATGTGGAAGTACAATGAAGACTACACATGGTCATGTGACAGGTGTCCTTCTGAAACTGAGGGTGCTGCAGGCAGAGAAATAGCAGTGTTGTTGTCTTTGCCCTTGAGGAAAATTGACCTCAAAGTTTCAGGAGAGGCTGAGCAACTTACTGGTGGTGTTTCTGCCTGGATTAGGGTGGTGTCAGAACAGCACAATCCCCCTCAGTGTCATAAGCTCATTTCAAAGGTAGTGGTTTGAAATGAGCTGTTGTTGGCTTTAAACTAAGTAGAGGGTACAGCAAATGTAGCATGGATTATTTTACATACTTTTTTTTTTTTTTTTTCTGAGGAAATCTTGCGCTTTAGTTTCTGGGGGAAAAAGAATGCTGGTTTTGATTCATGCAATAACAAATAAAAAATTGTTATTCTCATGATGCTGCTTGAGACAGAACAAATGGCATTATCCACCTGATCCACCTTTGACTATATAAAATTTGAGTGTCCAGTTTTAAGCTAGTCCTGTATGCACTTTCTGTAATAACTAGAAAGAAGTAAGAACTCAAGAAAAAACATAATTGCTTATTTTTTGCCTACACTGTTGAAGAATTACTCAATGAGAAGCCAGCTGACTCTTTTTTGATCAGATTTTCCCCCTGCTAATTCACATTGACAGAATTTTGTTCTATTAGGTAGACCTGCTCATTTTACTGGACGTCCTTCAGAGTACTACTCAGTGTGAGTAGGGATGGCAGATCTCCTACAACAATCATGTAGATCATGGAGATTGTTAATTATACCTGCAAAGAATGCTAACACATAGTTCTGCTTGAAAATGGAGGAGACTTTTTTCATCTTGGATCCAACAAGGATCAGAACATCTGACTCAGGATATAAGCCATGTCTCAAAAAGTGCTATAGTGACACCAGCTAATATCAGTAATGTAAATCTTTGGTCATTCCAAATAAAACTAGCCAAGATTTAAAAAGAGTATTAACAGGATATTTAACCGTGCAGAAATTTTTACTCTGTGAGTGTGTTCCAGGGCCATCCACTGACATACTGCTTGACTGCTTTGAGCTCTCTGAGCCTTAGTTTTCCCATCTGCATGTCAGGCACAACAGTGATTGATCTCTCTCTCATTAGTATAAAGAAAGTTAATATTTAAAGGTCTTTACAAATTGTTCAGTAAAAATGACTGATGTATGAATTACAAATCCTTCTTAGCTACAAATACAATCCATAAATAAACCTCCTTTAGGGTCAGATTTTTGAGCACAGCTTTGTTAGTGGTTAGGGGGGGGAAAAAAAGAGTTGCTTGTCATGTTATTAAAATAAAAATTGTATTCGTTTTCTTGCCTTCCTGCTTCAGAGCTTCAGAATGGTTGTTCTTCTCATGAACGCTTTGTTTGTATGGGTCTGCATTACACATGTGAAGTACTTGAATGAATCTTACCAAGACAAGATTCTATTCTATAAGGAACTACCGTGACTATAGGAGCATGCACATCTATTCTGCTTCTCAGAATATTTGTGTTCACTGAGAGCTTACTCAAGTTCCCTTTTTTCAGTACTGGCATTCTGCATAAAGAATGTGATTTAAAAACTTTTGTTTGTTTGTTTGTTTGTTTGTTTGTTTGTTTGTTTTTTTAATTGGCTTCCCTGCAAGTTGGGAATTCTTCAACCAGAGCTGAAGTAAATGCAACAGAAGTTGCTTACAAAAGTAAAAGGGGAAATATAATTTCTGAATTTGCAAATACTTACACATGTGTTTTTCAGTCCCACACAGCTTGATCATGACAAACTATTTCCTTTGGTTGGGGCTACAGATTATGCTGTGACTTCTCTGTGAATGTTATCATGATACAAAGAAAGTACAGAAAAGATTAAACTATAATAATATATTAGGTACTTTGTAACTTTGAGGATTGATGTCCATCGATGCCTTTTAAAATTCAAAAGTTTAAGGAATTTTGTATTTAATTTCATTTTCTTTAGTATATTATCTTTACATTTGGGCTGCTTCTGTAATAAAATACTGGTTTTGAATGTCTCTGGCTAAATTTACTTGCCTGTGATTTTTTTTTCTGTAAAAGAGACAAAAATCCACTCAACAAAAAGTAGAGCACCTGTTCATACTTTGCATGTTTCATAAATGTAGACTACCATCTTACTTCTTCTCTGTCAATCCTTATAAGCACTGAATATATCATTTGAGTTTTAAGCACACAAAATCTGATCTGTCTTTTATTTGTTCATATCACCTGTGTTGGTATTATTCACTGAAAAACCAAGAATGTGGTACCACTGCAGTACAACCAATACTTGGAATTCAGACTTTTGCTCACTTTCTAAAGGGTTAATTTTTCATCTGGAAAAAAATGGTATTTTTTTGTGTGTCTTCTAATTTTTTATTTATTTATTTTTTAAGATCAGGGTTAACTGTGGAAAGTATCTTCCAGAATTGGCTGGACACTTCTGGAATACCAAAGGTAAAATACCTGTTTGTCCTGTTCTTTCTGGAGTCTTGCATTTCTCATTAGATTATATGTTATTTAAATGATGACCTGAACTTAGAACAAGTATGGTTTTAATTACGTGGTTTTGATAGTGACTGCTTTCCACATCTTTATATGTGTTTAGCTTTTATCAGTTGCATGTTTTTGCTTCTACCACCATCTCAACAAACCTGCCAAAGGGCAAATCTTACAAAAATTATCCCATTGCTTAATATTGTAGTCACATGAAAGTATGCTTTACAGTACAGTCATAGACTATACTAAATGTAAGGAACCTTGTTCACAGTTGTCAGTATATGAATTACTTGAAAGCCATACTGACAGCAGTACCTCAATGTTAAATTATTTGTACTTTGACATTTTGTTAATATTGTTACTTGCTTATTAATCTGCTGCATGGGTAATGTATTTCATTGGTGTTCCAGCTCTGTTCCAGTTGAGACTTGGCATTATTTTCTTCTTTTAATATTAAAAGCTTTCAGTATTAATGTTTTAAATCCCTTAACTCAAAATGTTTAGTTTTGTCTGTGTTATGTGAGGGCTCTACTTATAAGTTTTGGTCCAAAACTGGGGTTAGCTGACAAAGGATATCCCTGTATAAATCTTCCTAAAAATCAGTTTTATACAAAGTAAGTTTTTATTATACACTTTGGGCTCAATTTCCAAATTATTTCCACTAAATTGCTTGGGATTTATCTTACCTAATGCTTGCATTTGTTTCCACTTCGTATTAGCATTTAAAAAAAAAATGCGTCCAAAAACTTTTAAGAGTTAGAATGATAAGTCTTAGGCAGCATAACTGAGGCTCTGAGGAGTGAGCATATTTGCAGGTAGAATTGTCAAAATACCTGGAAAGCTCAACACGATAAGCTGTGGTCACTGAACCTGAGCTGTACCCAAACACTCTGCATGAGCTCCTACCTTGACAGCTTTAGAGGTGTGCATGTCCACTGTTCTCTGTGTGCAGTAGAAGGCTTTTTGGAAAGTTCTACCCTGAGAGTAAAATGTTCAAAGCCTAGTATATGAAGATGCTATAAAATCAAGGTGGAGTTTGTTTTTTGCTGTAAAATGATTGAAAATAAAATCAGTTTTAATTGGAAGTGAGAAGAGGAAGGGATGGTAAATACCATAATGCATCTCATACCTGGAGTTCTGCATCCACCTGTAATACTGCATCCAGTCAGAGGTCTGGAGCACCTCTCCTATGAAGACAGGCTGAGAGAGTTGGGGTTGCTCAGCCTGGAGAAGAGAAGGCTCCAGGGGGACCTTATAGTGACCTTCCAATACCTGAAAGGGGTCTATAGGAAGGCGGAGGATGATCTGTTCACAAGAGTTTGTAGCGATAAGATGAGAGGTAATGGTTTTAAGCTAGAAAAGGGTAGATTTAGGTTGGACTTTAGGAAAAACTTCTTTATAAGGGTTGTTGGGCAGTGGAACAAGTTGCCCAGGGAGGTGGTGGAGGCCCCATGCCTGGAGATGTTCAAGGTCAGGCTTGATAGGGCTCTGAGCAACCTGACCTAGTTAGAGATGTCCAGCAGGACTAGGGAGGTTCTTCTCCTGCACTACTCTGCCCTGGTGAGACCACACCTGGAATACTGTATCCAGTTTTAGGCTCCCCAGTTCAAGAGAGACAGGGATCTACTGGAGAGAGTCCAATGGAGGGCTACGAGGATGATTAAGGGACTTGAGCATCTCTCCTATGAAGAAAGGCTGAGAGAACTGGGGCTGTTTAGTTTTGAGAAAAGAAGGCTTGAGAGGGGATCTTATTAATGTGTAGAAATATCTGAGGGATGAGAGTCAAGTAGAAGGGGCCAGTTTCTTTTCCGTGGTGCCCAGTAGTAGGACAAGGAATAATGGGTATAAGCTAGTACATAGGAAGTTCCACCTCAACATAAGGAGAAAATTCTTTACTGTGAGGGTGATGGAGCACTGGAACAGGCTGCCCAGAGGGGCTGTGGAGTTTCCTTTTCTGGAGACTTTCAAAACCTGCCTGGATGCGTTCCTGTGTGGCCTGCCCTAGGTGATCCTGCTTTGGCAGGGGGGTTGGACTTGATGATCTCTAGAGGTCCCTTCCAACCCAATACATTCTATGATTCTATGATCTTGATATTCATTAATTTCTTGAAAAAGGACCTTGATTTTAATGCTGTGTTTTGATCAAGGTTTTGTTCCTGATAAAAAATGTAATACATTGTAGAACAGCTGCTCCGAGTATGGGGGAGAAACTGATGTTGCACAGCTGTAATTGTAAGATGCTGAACTGGCTGTCTGAAATGGAAGAGCTTTCTGGCGTTTCACTTACAGATATATCTTGTAGGATGTGCTTTCTTAGAGCCCCACAATCAATTCTAAACTCACAAATAAAGAAGATAGGAGCAAACTAAAAAATTGAAAATGGTTTGGGTTAATGTGAAAACTGAACTCGGTTTTCATGAGTACCATAGTTTGTTCAGAATGAACAGTGAGTAGTTTCATGATACCTTCCAAGTAGCTATTGTTGTTTAAGCAAAACATGTAGCAAAAATAATTCACACCCATCAGGATTGTAAAACATATATTTTCTTTAAAGATTAGGAGATTTCTCTGGTAGTTTGGTTGTTCTGTAAAAACAAAGTCAACAGGAATGGCACTTATTTATTGTTCTGCTTCTTCTGAGCATCAGCATGCTGACTTCTTCCCTCTGTCTCCATCTTCCCTCAATAATTGTTTGGTGATTTACTCCTGTTGCCTTCAGCATGTCTTACTGTCATGTCTCTTACTGGAATTAGTTGCTACTTTTTTGAAATAACTTCTTGTCATTCGTGGATAGGAAACCGTGTTTCTTTTGAGCTTTCTCAAATCATTTGGGGAGCCCTTATTCCTGAAATAAAGACTGTAGAGATTGCTTAGCAGCTCTCAATACAGTAGTATCTATAGCCTAAATATGACTATATTTACTGATTACAGAACTGGAAATCTACTTGTGTGCTATACAGGAGCTGATACCGAAACCCTCTTAAGAAGTATTTAGATTATCTTTATTTCAGCAAACTATTGGCTTGCCTAATATGATGAATCTAAGTGAAGGCACAGAGTCTATCTTCTTTCACACAGGTGAACTACTTGCATCATAAATAGCAGCTTGGAAATGCCACAGAAATCCCTTATTCTCTCTCATATGGGTTTCCAGGATAAGGGCGTGTGTGGAGGAAGGTTTCTGTCAGCTCCTTTAGGTGAAACCATACAGCTGAGCCAGCTACTCAGGCAGTGTGACCAGTATGAGGTACAGAGCTGATTTGCAGTTGATTACCTTTCTTGAGTACTAGAGCAACTGAAAAGCAGCTACTGAATCTCTGCTCCAAAGATGTCCCAAAGACAGAAAAGCAGCATCCTGTGCCCTACACAGAATTCAGCAACTTTCTCCTTATCACCTTTATATTACTGACTGAACTGACTATATAGAGTCCTGACTCTAGACTACAAAGCATGATAGTCAGTCACTCTTAATCCTGCAGCTCCAGCTTGTAGAAGGACAAAATTATTTCTTAGTGGTTTAGTAGATACCTATAAGAAATAACTTGATTGAGAATTTAAACATTTTAAATTGCTAAATATTATCTAAGACTTCACTGCATTTGGTAAGGCAACTTCCTTACTGGAGAGACTATCCTCTGTAGTGGGATTGGGAAATATGCATCATATGGTCCATTCTGAAAATCAAGTCAGAATATGGTTCTTTTATACCTTTCCCAGATGAGAATTTTTGTATTTTATAGTGACTGTGGTTGTTTCTGTGGCATCTTTTATTTCTATGTTTTGGTGGGTTTTGCTTGGGAAATTCATGTCATCCATTGACTATGAACCATTTGTGGTTTATACAGCACTAGCTACCAAACCATTTTAAAGAATTTTCTTCTGTGGTTCTATCCAAATCTATCACGTCTACGCAACTAGTACTCTCTAAAATTTGATAACAACATGGTCACTTAAAACAGAGTTGTTAGCCTTAGTTCATTGTCTTCACAACAGTATCTAGCTTAATGACACTGGAAGGGTACTTGTGCAAAAGATGAATGAGGGTAAATACTTCCCACTCCCCAGACTGCTGAAGCAATGTTACTTATCATCTTCCTTCCAGTAGAGGAATTAGCATTTTGTATTCTTTACAGTCATATGTCATGGCATCTGTCTAACTGAAGATCCTGTACTCCTTTACCTGTGCTTTGTTACATTTCCCATTCCAAATCCTGTCTCCAACTCAGGGAGACTGGGACAGGGAACTGCATATATATACCCCTTTATACTTGCAACTTATAATATTGAAACTTTAATACTTGTCAATTTCTATTACAATTTCACTCTTGGAAAAGTCATTTGGTCTTTTCTCAATATTGGGCTAGTTTCCAGGCTCATGCATATACCAGCAGTAAGCAGGAAGAACTTAATGTAAGGCAGTCATACTGAAAAATAAAAACAGAATTTGGCCTGTTGCCATGAAAAAATAATTCTACATGCCAAGTTACACTTCCAAATTTGGTATTTTTTAAAGCATTAAAGGTTAATGTTATAAAAAAGGGTAGCTGTAATGCCTGGCCAATTCTTTCTTACATGGAAGAGTGCCACAGCACAGTGGTTGTTGAAGACTTCCTTGCTGCGCAGGAAGGTTTTCTCACAAACAAAACAATAAGGAACATAGGAGAAGAAAAGCAAGCATTTCTGAAATACAAGTTTTCATGAAGATTTTTTTCTGGGATGACATTGTGGTGGTGTTAAAGAAGGTGAAGTATATTGTGTTGCTGAAAATACCTTTTATCAAATCAGGCAACCTTCAGCATGTACTTCTGTCTCAGAGGTGATCCACTGAGGGATTATAGCAACTTTTCATCATGTACAAGTAGTAATGACCTAAGACCACTAACTTTAGCCAATGAATTAAGCTGGCAAGTAGAACCAGAAGAACAAAACAGCATTTAGAGCTGGAAAGCACCTATGAAACCACTTAAGTCCACTTCATTCCTGCTGATGATTTCATAGAATCATAGAACCATGGAATCATTATGGTTGGAAAGGACCTCTAGGATCATCTAGTCCAACCTTCTTCAAACATCTCCCTAACCCCTAGACCATGTCTCAAAGCGCCACATCTACCCGTTTTTTTAATACCTCCAGGGATAATGATTCCACCATGCCCTGGGAAGCCTCTTCCAGTTGCTAATCACGCTTTCAGTGAAGAACTTCTTCCTAATATCCAATCTAAACCTCCCCTAACACAACTTGAGGCCACTACCTCTTGCCCTTTCATTAGTTACCTGGGAGAAGAGACCAGCACCAGCCTCACTACAACCTCCTTTTAGGTAGTTGTAGAGTGCAATGAGGTCTCCTCTCAGCCTCCTCCAGACTAAACAGTTCCAGTTCCCTCAGGTGCTCCTCATACTACATACTCTCCAGACCCCTCACCAGCTTTGTTGCCCTTCTCTGTACCCGCTCCAGCACCTCATGTCCTTCTTGTACTGTGGCACCCAAAACTGGACACAGTACTCAAGGTGCAGTCTCATGAGTGCCAAATACAGGGGCACAATCACCTCCCTACTCCTGCTGGTCACACCATTTCTGATACAGGTCAGGATGCCTTTGGCCTTCTTGGCCACCTGGGCACACTGCTGCCTCATGTTCAGATGGCTGTCCACCAGAACCCCCAGGTCTTTTTTCACCAGGCAGCTTTCCAGACACGCTTCCCCAAGCCTGTAGCATTGCAGGGTGGTGGTGTGACTGAAGTGCATAATCTTCCCAGTACCAAGGCCAGGCTGACAGGCCTGTAGTTCCCCGGTTACTCCTTCCTGCCCTTCTTGTAGATGGTTGTCACATGGGCAAGTTTCCAGTCATCCAGGACCTCCCCCATTGACCAGGATCGCTGATAAATAATGGAGAGTGGCTTGGCAAGTTCCTCCACCAGCTTCCTCAGCACTCTTGGGTGGATCTCATCCAGCCCCATAGACTTCTGTGCATCCAGTTGGTGTAGCAGGTCATTGACTACCACTTCCTGGATTATGAGGGGATTATTCTGGTCTCCATCCCTGTCTTCAAGCTCCGAGGGCTGAGTACCCTGAGGATAACTGGTCTGGCTATTAAAGACCGAGGCAAAGGTGGCAGTAAGTACTTCAGCCTTTTTCTCATCTTCAGTGACAATGTTTCCCCTTCTCATCCAATAGAGAATGGAGATTCTGACTCTTTTTTTGTTAATAATGTATTTGTAAAATTGCTTTTTATTATCTCTTGCCCCAGCAGCCAGACTGATTTCTAGCTGAGCTTTTGCCCCCCTAATGTCCTTTCTACATGACCTAACTAAATCCCTGTATTCTTCTTGAGTAGCCTGCCCATTCTTCCAGAGCAGTAGACTTTCCTCTTTCTCGTAAGTCCCAGCAAAAGCTCCCTGTTCAGCCAGGCCGGTCTTTTTCCCTGCCAGTTCATCTTACAACACATGGGGACAGTCTGCTCCTGTGCCTTTAAGACTTTCTTTTTGAACAGGGCCCCTTTGCCTTTTAGGACAGTCTCCCAAGGAACTTTCTTGACCAGCATCCTAAAGAGGCCAAAGTCTGCCCTTTGGAAGTCCATGGTGTTTGTTTTGCTGCCCCTTCTCCTTACTTTGCCTAATACTGAAAACTCTACCATTTCATAGTCGCTAAGCCCAAGACGGCCACTGACCATCACATCTCCCACTAGCCCCTCTCTGTTAGTAAAGAGCAGGTCTAGGAAGGCACCATCCCTCGTGGGCTTGCTTACCAGCTGAGTCAGGAAGTTGTCTTCTACACACTCCAGGAACTTCCTGGACTGTTTCTTCTCTGCCGTGTTGTATTTCCAACAGATGATTCTGACTGGGTGGTCTATAAGAGACTCCCAACAGGATATCTGCCTCACTGCCTTTTCATCCTTACCCATAAACATTCAACTGTTCCATCCCAGTTGCTGACTTCTACACAGTCAAAACACTCTAATATAGAGAGCCACCCCACCACCTTTTCTACCTTGCCTATTCCATTTGAAGAGCTTGTAGCCACCCATTGCAGCACTCCAGTCATGACAGTCTCTTAAATATGGTGTCTCTCAGTCTAAGTAATATTTAATTAGACTGTAAGACTGAAAGACCATAGGCTTCTTGAAGAAGATTTTCTCAGTTCTGCACAGACTTGACTTTGTGTTACATTGCCCAGTTTTCTTACCTGAATATCTACTCTACTGTAGATAGTTAACCTTTTAAAAATATGCTTAAAATCTTTCCCCATTTTGAACTGTGTTGTACGCTGCTTAATTGAGAAGTAACCAATAAACATTAGGTAGTCTCTGCATCTAATAAACTCCTACATGTAATTTTTAAACTCATTCTAGTTTCACCACCTTTTATTTTGCCTTTGAAACTGTGTTGTTTTGTAACATACTGTTTACTGGCAAACTTGCTATTGTGAATGTTCCCTGGGTATGTATTTCATTTGGTACCATGTGTTATGAAAATTATCTTCTCTGGATACATTCTTCAGTTAAAAAAATATGGGGGAGGGAGGTGGATAAGGAAAAAGAAAAATAAAGAGTATTCGGCCTGTTCCATCATGATTTTTAGTTTCCAGCATATCCTACGGTTTAATCTACAACTTTTATGTGATCTCATAGCTGCAGGCACTAGGATAAACACATCAAATATCCCCTCAAAATTTTGAAAAAATTGCAAGAGGTGACAGCACTGCTATATCCTTCTCCTCGTCTCTTTCAGTCCTTTATCCTCCCGTTCTCAATTCTTATCCACTGTTCTACCTTAAGCAGTATTTTCTGATTAAAGTAGTTACTGCCAACAGGTATTTCAGAGTACATACAGCTCTTAGCGTGTATTGCGAGAATGCTACTCCATGCTTTTTAAGTCTGAATGAACATTGGAGTACAGCCTCCTGTTAAAATACTAAGAATTCTGCCATTTAAAAATAATTTCGCGATTTAAAAAATTCGTATTTTTTCCTCTCTGCACTGCTTTTTGTTACTGTGGTAAAGCACTGGTTTAAGTTCCATCTACTAATGTTATTTGTATATCATCTACACGCAGTAAAAATAAATCTTCCAGTGGTGAATAATCATTTACTTGTAGTATTTTTGGTTTTGTTTGTATATGACTGTCTCTTGGATTGTCCTACTTGAATAAAAAGAAATGGATTGGAAAGGAAAGTCGTAGCAAAACTATTTTAAAAATTTAACTGAAATACAATTTGTAAAGGGTTCTAAATTGATGAAAGTAACATATTTCTTTGGTTTCATAAATTTTAGGAGAAAGTTATGGCAGAAGCTCAAGTACTTAATATAATTTCTGATAAAGCAGTTTGTTGTTAAGAAGGTTCCTTTTGCCCCAGTTATAAGCTTTATAGATTTCCTGTTTCCTTTTACTAAGACAGAAATACAGATGAAGGGGTAGCTCTATAAGAGAATGCATCACAGGATAGTTATTATGGTCAATTACTAACAAACAAACCACATTCAAATTTTTTTTTTTTTTGGAGAATACTCTTACTAAACTTCTGAATTAGCAGATGTTTGCCCAGGTTTTACAGAGGGTACTAGAAAAATTTTCCAGCAGAAAAAGTCATTCTTACTGGACCAGAGTGTAACTTAAGGCTTGGGTTTGTTAACACTTGGTATTTCTTGTCATTGCTAGTCATAGAATCATAGAATAGAATCATAGAATGTTAGGGGTTGGAAGGGACCTCTGGAGATCATTGAGTCCAAACCCCCTGCCAAGCAGGACCGTAGAATCTAGGGCAGGTTACACAGGAACGCATCTAGACGGGTCTTGAAAGTCTCCAGAGAAGGAGTCATGCTTTATCTTACAATTTTTCTGTCTGGATGTACTTAACTGCATATTTGTGGATGGCAACCTTGAGACAGTAAACAAGTGAAATCCCTATTGTTTGTTGAGATACAGTAAATTTGTAGTCATTGGCAGTGAGAATGACCTGTTAAGTAGGAAAATCTCATTCAAGCTTGGAACATGGAGGCTTTTGTGTGCATTTTAACATCAATACAGAGAATATAACTGATGTAATAGTTGAATTCTAACGACTTCATATTTGAGAAATAATCTGAAGAAAGCGTAACTGCTACTGTAAAGTAAATGCTTATTCTTCTCTGTGGAAAGCATACTTTAAAAAATAGGCACTTCCTCTCAAGAAAAAAGGAATAATTTTGATACTAGAAAGCCCGTATATTGGAACATGAAAGGATCTGCCAAAGTCCTTAAAAACCTCAATGAGCATATGTCAACAATATAAATTGATCAATGTCTTCTCTCATGATAACAAACACAGTAAGAAAAATATTTTTGAATATGAAGTATTAGTGCTGTGTTTTTTCCCAAAATTAGCAGTTGTGCTATCAACACAGCATACCATTTTCTTATAAGACACACATTTTGGAAACTACACAAGTGTAATCAAGAAATGTGGGTAGTACTGTAACGTGCATAAAAGTCAGATGAATTATAAGGAGAAACAAATCTGGACAGATTTGCAGATTCCTTTCTATGTTGTTAACTCTTTGAAAAATGTTTTAGATGAAGACTATCCATCTGAAAGTCTTTCTAGATAGACCATAGTATATGAAGAATTTGATATTTTGTTTGTAGTAAACTATTCAGTAAGTTATAAGGCCTGTTCCTACTTGAATAGATCCTGTGTTGGTCTAAAGGTTATTGGCATAAAATGGCCTCGTAATTTATTTAGCCATTCCTATAAATTGTACCTAAGATACTGCTAAACAAGACACAACAGTGGTATATTTTTGTTTGGTGTAGAGTTCAAAAGTTCAAGAAAATCACTTATATAAAATGATACATCATCAAATGTCAGTAAGGACCCAAATTTATTTCAGAGCTCTTCAAGTTCAGGCTTGGCTTAGAGTATTTGTATAATTTTGGAGGGTTTAGGATAAGTTTCTTCTGCATTACGTGTGATTGCTGAGTTTAGGAGATTAACATGGACATTCAAGATCAGAATAACATTGTTACAAATTATTGTGTGATCCCATTCAAAAACTGGAAAACATGATGCTGCAGGGAAGACACCCACATCACACAGAGTAGCTTGGTGTCTAGGTTCAATGTAGATGTTAATTTTTAAATGTTAGGTTTGAAAGTATTTGCCATAACATTTCATTGCCTCTTTTCTCTAATTTCGAAACATGAAGTTTAAAACAGAGTTTTAGGAGTCTTAATTTAGCCATTAATTGAATGCTTTTTAGATTTTCAGCTGAGTCTGAGAGTCTGCATTAAGGCTGAAGAGGATACTTCACTGGATGTAGTTTAACGGCATGCTAAAACATTGACTTGCCTCTCCAGTCAAAAGCCAGGTTTCACAAATGTCTTTCTGTATTTATTCAGGCTACCTGTCATTATTGTATGTGCCCATCTTAGGAGGTACACTAGTAGTAGTATAGTAATTCTGCACAAGTAATAGCTTGTTCAAGAAGCTGAAGTGCATTTGAAACAGATGTTCAATTTCTGAAATAATTGTGGACTGGATTCCACACATTTGTTCATTAAAATCTCTTTTTTAAGTTTAATAAATCTCAAGCAGTCATTCTCACTCCCTTTTCCTATTAATTGCATTGCTGAACACAAAAGCTGTGTTTTGTGCAGAATGACTGAGCTTATCTCTATTAGAAAGGAGTTATGTTTGGTATCTAAAGAACAATAACAGTTTGCTGCCTGGCTGATCAATGCTGGATCAAGTTCACATTCCCAAGCTCCCACTCTTGTACCTACATTTGCAGGGGGTGGAAACATAGCAAAGAGAGGGAGGACAGGTCCTCTTTTACAGAGGAATGTTGAACTCAGACTTCCCTAATAAAGACACAGCTGGGCTTGCATAGCAATAAACATTGATTTTAATCCATTGCTTGTAAAAACATCCAAAGAAAAGCACAGAAGTTAGCAACCAATTAATTTTTAGTCTGCTCATTGTTTTCTTTACCCAATGGGAACAATCCATGAAGTTTTAAAATATTTTTGTGCTACCTTGCAAGAACACTGCTTTTTGCTATTAATTAGGAAAGAGTGGCCTGTGAATTGGCTGAAATCTCTCCAGTTTGGAGTCCCTTATAAATAGTTTTAGTGCTTTGGATACAGGATATGAAATAATGAGAAGTCAAATCCTACTTTAGGAAATAATATTTGAGATGTTATTATTGCAAGAGGGTAGAGAGTTGGGCATAGAGCTGAAGTAAAAATTTTATGTGACTGGAACCTTGCATCCCTAGTGGTCTAAGGTTTTTAAAATAAACACACACTTTCTGGAAAATTTCCCTCTTTTCTACACTTTTAGAAATAAATGTTTGTGATTGGAAGAAATTAATATGTGGGGAAGATGTATTTCATGCGTGTGTATAAATGCATACCATGTCGCCCTCTATAATGTCAACCCAAGAAAATGTGACCTGCTGATTCATGCAGTGGTCCAGTCAGAAACTCAAAGTGATTCTGAGGGTTCAGATCCTGCCATTGCATTCCCAGCTGGTTAGAGTTGGGGATGGAAGCTCTTGCTTTTGAGCCCAATACTTTTTTCACACATTCTGCAAAAACACCGAGCTGCTGGTAGAGGGCAGATGGTAATAAAATTTGTGTAATGGTCTTCATTCCACCTCCATCAGTTTACGGTCTGCCACAAATGTTGATACAAGTAATGTCAAGATCTTTTCCATGGTTTATATTACCTTCAGTTATCCCCCTTTTCATTTAGCAGTGCTTCATAGTCAGACTGAGGATGTAGGTGATGATAACCTTCTGTTTAATCATGGAGGAACAAAGTGATTCTTCTAAAACTCATTGCATCTCCATAAGAAAGGGATATTTTTCCAGGATGCTCCAACTATTTTGTCTACTCCCTTCTAAGCACACAGTGCAATTTAAATGCTGAAATGAAGATGTCTGGAGAAAGATTTGAAAAGTCTGTTGGCTGACAAAGCTATTGGTCAATACAAAACTGAGCATGGTTCAGCTTATGGTTATTATCCTTAGCATATAGGTTAACAGTATGTCATGGTCAGAGGACTAATATACTTTTGGCTTGAATACTTTTCTTTACTAGAGCTGTTGAAAGGACATTTGATTGCTTCAAGGGATCACTCAGAGGTCAGTACCTCTGAAAGATGTGTTTTATTTCTTCAACAATAAATAAAGTCTGTGTCATTTTCCTTGAGTAACTTTGTACTGGAAAAGGATGAAAAACACTGCTTGTCACACCAGTGGTGGAGGACTGTCCAGTATCATGCCCAAATATGTTTTTCTTTGGTTTTCTCTGTAATTTCAAAAAACCCCACCCAACAAAAAGCAATGAAAACAACAAAAAACCCACAACAGAGGGCTTTCAAAGTCCTATGTAGTTTGACCAGCTAGGAACTAACCGCTGCCTATCAAGATCTTGGTGTTGGAAGGAACCAAATTATAGAGCATTCCCTTATGTCAAAGAAACTTCAGCTCTAGTCTATATTCTCTGGGTTCAAAATATCTGAATTCAAATTACTTTTTAGTATTATCTTGCTACTTGTAGAAGAAGATGCTATAATTTGCAGTCCAGACTATATTGGAAGTTTGCAGCACATGGGAATACTTCTTAAGCAGAAAGGCCTAAAGATAAAAAGAATAATCTACTTTTCTAGTTGCTCCAGAGAGGCACCTGTAGAAAGCACCTAGAAAGCGTGTTTACACCACAACAGAGTCTCCTGGATGAATTAGGACATTTGAATTTCTGGTATTAATGTAAATAACCATCTTTCCTAAAATACAGATAATGCCAGAACAGATTTTCCATCTCAGTGAATAAAGCTGTTCCCATGAAAACTGCACAAATCAGTTGGAGGACATGCTGTTCTTATAGGAGCGCATTCTGTGCTGGATTTCCCTCTGAGTAATTCTGATCTGCCACCGATACACTACTTCTTGCAATGCAGATGCACCAGCATCTTGCCATTTTCAGTTGTAGCCCACTGCCTCCTTAGTCTCTCTGCCAAATTCTAATAACAGTAGTGTTTTTAAATCCTTGCAATTGTTGTCCCTGGGGAATGCAGTCAAATGTTTCAAGCCATTATTGTAATATAGTGAGCTACTCGATAAAATGCTTCTCTATATTTTCATTTTCTGAACCTTTTTACAAATGATTGGAAGCCAGGTCTTTTCTGACGAAGCAGTTTTCAGGTCACACAGACTGTTCTGAAGGCACATCATATTCTGTTTTCAAGTAAATTCATTTTCCGGCTTAAACTAGTGTTCTTCTTTTCCTTCAAATCTTCCATGTGGTAGGAAAACAATTATGTATCTTGCATTTTATTGTAGTTCCTTTAAAGTATCCTTTACTGATATCACAGAAGCAATAGCATCAGCCTTAAAAAGTAGGCAGTATCATTCTACTACTATTGAATGAAAGTAGGAGGGACTCCATTTTTTGGTTTACAGTACATGTGAAGGTGTGGAAAGGTGTGAAACAGCAATTGTAGATTGGTGAAGTAGCTACATCCTCTAGGAGAAAATGTGACACAACAGTAAAATCTTTAGACTTTTCTGTGCACTTGAGGGTGTCCACATAGATCTGAATATATAAATGTTGGTATCTCCACATGGTGTAAAATTCAGTAATTGAGAGGAAAGTAAAATCTCTAGAAATGAGAAGCTGAAAATTTCCTCTGCTTTGCAGAGGTTCTTCTGAAATTCATTTACAGTAGATTTTTATTCTTCCATTTTCAATTTTTTGTTTTCACCTTAGATAAAACGGCCTTCTTAGTCTATCAAGTGTTTTAGCATTAGAGTAGCACAGAACAGCTGAAGTTGTAGACAACTTACGCAAAGGAAAAGTGCATTATTATGATTTTTCATTGAATTATGAAATATCAGTAGTAGCCATCATAGCCGGAACAATTTAAAATCAGTTTCTCTTTCAATTTAAAATGAAACAATTGTCTGTTGCACAAATACTCTATGGTTTCCTAGGCTGTATACAGTCCTGAAAGCATTGTATGCTTAGGATATAGTCTGACTAGAAGAACAGCTGGTGTAAATCATTGCCTCAGTTATTTACCAGGATATTGGGCCTGCCTTCACCCAATTGGTAGAAAGTGCTGCCTCCTCCCCCTGTTTCAAAATTCAATATTTAATCCTGCTGCTGCAAGAATGAAGGATCCTAGCATTCTTTGGCATGTATAAATGTTTCTTCCTGATCTAAGTTTTACAGAGGACAGCTCCATTACTCGTCTTCGAAAGAAAGTCTTCCCAAGTAAAGAAGGACATGGAGGGTGGTTTAATCTCTTAACTTCTGTTGTGAGGGGATTCAAGTATGACAACCAGTGTCATGTGGGTAGCAAACACGACTGCTGATGGAGGGTAATGCAGTCGTTGTCCCTTGAAGTTGGGTGTTACATCACCCTTTTATCTACTGTAAGTAAGCTCCTTCCTTTTGGAGCATGGAAGAATACTACAATAGGAGACAAAATGTTCTTAAAATCTTTTCTTCTCTGACTCCCTTTCCCTCCTCCCCCCTTCTGTTCCTCCTCCTTCCTCTCTCTTCCCTAGTCTCACTCCTGCTTCTGATTTTCCCAGCAAATCTCCTAGTCTGGTCATGAACTAAATGTTATTGAAGCATCAATAAGTGGAATCAAGGGTTGACTGCATAGCCAGTGTGCTGTGACCATCACTTGTTAGGCCCACTCAGTTCCTCCCGCTGCTTTCTTTCCTCTGCGGGCTGTCTTTATGGGCACATTGGCTCTTATCTTGTGCTGCAGTGCAATAATTTTACAGTAGATGTGTGTTCAAGTTATGATGTGCACAGCAGCCAGCACCAGGAAACCCCAGGTGTTGGCTCCACAAAGTATATTACCATTATAAAGAGTCGATAACAATTCTTGTTGAGTTTCCTTCGCTGCTGTGCAGACTAACAGGAAAACAGGAGCAACCTCTGAGTTTTAACACACAGTGTGCTTGTGTGTTCAGGGATTTTCATCCCCAATCAGCCTCAGGGTCTGCAGGTCTGAAAATCAATGTGTTGTGTCACTTTTTTCCCTAGTTTTCTCCAAACATTTCACAGCAAAGGAGGCGTAATTCTTTAGAAGATTTAAAGTATATATCTGTTTCATTGTTTCTATGACACAGTGTTTCCTGTAACTTCTTCTGTGGGCATGCACAACCTGATCTGTTAATTGATGCAGAGGAATATTGTTTAGGTAGTTGCATTAATTTGTGTTTACCATTAACATAACTTTTTGTTCATATTCTTATTAGTTCTCTTTGCACTATGCTTGGTTCTTCTTTCTTCATTTAAACGCGCACAGTTCAAGAGTCAATTTATAGGAGCTTTCAGAATTACCATTTAGTAGAATATCTGTCATGACTTTACAAAATAAACATACTTTGTTGACACCAGTTTCAAGCAGACCTGTTGTGAGTGTGAAATAAAAATCTACAGTAAGATTTTCTACTGTGATATTAAATACTACTCTATTAAAAAGTTCTTCTTTGTGTAATGCTTCGTAGTGAAGTTGCTTCTATTTAAAGCATTGAGTTTGATCTTGGCTTTGATCTAAAGCTTTTGATCTTGAAAGAAGGGTGTTGTGGCAGTAAACCAAAAAGGGTAAGAGAGATGTTTGGTTTTAGTTGTTTGTTTGTTTTTTAAGTTATGAAGTTAAAGGGATACTGCAAGGATTTAGTGAGCACTGGTTGGACCTACCTTTATTTACCTAAATCTGTTTGCAAAGTCCATCTGATTCAATATATGGGAGGGTTTGCTTAAATACATGCTTTAAGGAGCCTTACTCTTTTACAGGAGTGCAGATTTTCTTTTCAAGCTTTCAGGAAGTTGTCAGATATAGCATAGCGTATAAACTGTTTTTTAAATACTGGCAATACCATACTAGCTTTATTTTAACAATACCAAGTGTGATGCTGTCTGTCATTTATCGTCTCTCATTTTAAATGCTAAACACAAGGCACTTAAGAAAATCCCAACTTAAGAATTTAGTGTTCAGATTTTACCGAACATTACTTCTGTCAGATTTTGCTGACATTACTTGGGTCTTTCCCATCACGGTGTCTTCTTCAAATGGCACAGAAGCATCTGTTGGAAGTCCCATGGCCCAATTTAATGACCTGCTGTCAGTCTCTCGTGGATGAAGCATTTAAGTGAGGCCTCAGTGAAGGGCTTGCAGTGCTGGAATATGCATAAAAAGCCACTTTGGTTCTTGCTTTTACAAGCCATTTCAGACCCTCCAAGGTAATGCAATAGTTGGATTCTTTAGGTTGTCACACAAGTACTGAGGGACATCTTGAGGCATGGAATGGCGGTGATGCTTTCTCTCTGGAACTAGCCCCGGTAGGCCATCCCTCTGTCTGGAAAGACCTCTGGCAGGGGGTGTTCATGCGAAGGTCACTAGGAAAGCATCTTCCACACGGAGGGACCTAACGGGAGAGCGTCTCCCTAACAATTAGGCTCTGAGCCCGTGACGAGCGTTCGTTGA